>CAMOHE010050725.1:1548-23060 GCA_946598075.1 Artocarpus hirsutus | reverse complement strand
TGTCATAACGAACCTGTGTATACTTCGTCCTAGCATGAGAAATAGGATACTTTGACAAATGAATAGCACTTTGACGGTCACAATGTAGTACACTCTTCTCTTACTTACGACCCAGTTCTTCTAAAAATGACTAAAACTATACAATCTTCTTGCTTGCTTTAGTCATAGCAATATACTCTACATTAGTAGTGGATAGAGCAATATACTTCTATAGCTTTGAAACCTAATTCTAACCACCGTACCACCCATTATATAGACATACTTAGTAGTACTCTTTTTGCCATCAATATCTCTATCTATATTAGTACCCACATAACCCTATAATCTTATGACTTTTTGAAACACAAGGTTAAATTTGTAGTACCTCTCAAATACTTGAGAATCCACTTCACTGCTTCCCAATGCTGCTTGCCTAGATTACTCATGTACTCGCTCACAACTGTCACTGCATGTGCAATGTTTGGGCTGGTATACACCATGGCATATATAAGATTGCCTATAGCAAACACATAAAGTACCTTAGCGATATGGGCTCGCTTCTGCTCTATAAAAGGCGATTGCTCTTTGGATAGTTTAAAATGACTAGCTAAAGATGTGCTTACTGGTTTTGCTTCTCCCATGTTAAATTTGCTTAACACCTTCTTCACATATTCCTCTTGTGGCAGCTTCAAGAAAACATTGTCTCTACTAATCCGATCATCCCAAGAAATTTTTTGCAGCACCAAAATCCTACATAGAAAACTCCTTTGACAGCTTTTTAACTTGTTAATCTCCTACTTGCTAGCTCCTGCATTCAATGCATCATCTACATATAGCAATAAAATGATATACGAGCTATCAAAGTTTTTTACATAGCAACAATTATCCACCTGACACCACAAGAATCCATTACTACATGTAAAGCTATCAAACTTCTTGTACCACTATCTAGGAGCTTGCTTGATCCATACAGACTCTTCTAAAGTTGGCACATCATCTTCTCCTTTCTCTGTACTTCAAATTCCCATGGCTGCATCATGTAAATATCTTCCTCCAAATCACCATAAAGAAAGGCAATTTTAACATCCAATTGCTTCAAATTCAACTCTTCTTGTGCCACTAACACAAGTACAGTTCTAATTGTGGTCAATTTAACCACAAGGAGAAAATCTCAATGTAGTCTATTCCTTTTTTTGTTAGAATCATTTTACTATTAGTCTCGCCTTGTACCGCTTGTTACCATCATGTTCTTTTTTAACATTCAAAATATGTATGCAAGACTTGCCATTGATATATAAAATTTTCTTGTCTGATAATCATTTTCGATAAATAAGATTTAAATTTTTAAAAAGGTCAACAACAATAAGGGAACATGAAAATTTTCAACAGATATCAAGAGCTTGGTAAAATTCAATACTTTCCAGGCAAAGCTCTGATTCACAAAAGAATTAACACTCTTCCTTATATTTGAACTTACAAAGGTTAGATCCCTTCTTCTTCCCTTCTAACTTGTCGCCTTAATTTTCTTGCTCACAAACATGTGCTTAATTACTGGTAATCTATGCTAGATTCATGTGTATGTCAAACAAAGCCCTAACCTTATCCCTTCCCCATCTTCCTACTCGAGGATGGATTCTTTCTTTTTGTCCCAAATTTTTATAAGCTCCTACTGAAAGCATATATATATATATATATATATAAGTATACAATAAGAGTTAGCTAGACTGCTTTACTTAATTTGACTCAAGGCATAAGGTAAGGGGGAACCCTGGTCTATTAAAACGACATGGCTTGATTTTCCAAGGAGGGAAAGGGAGAGTACGAGGTACGCCCCCTTAAGATCGGATTTAGATAAGAGTGGGCACTACAAGAAAATAAGGCTTTTACTTACACCTCATGTGTTGGGAAAACTTCACTATATGTATGGAAGAGTCATTATGACTTTCGATGCGTTAGTGTCATTTTAAACTCTTAATTGACTACCGATGTGTACTAGCTAGAGTGCTCTCTTAGACTCTTCCCAGCTTCCTAGATTAGTTGGTAGGTGGTTGCCTATACATCAAGTTTCATAGTTGGCATTGCATAGTAGGTTTGTTATTGAAGCAGCTTCTGTATTACTTTGAATTGTTTCTTTCTTGCCAAGACCTTATGAACATATGGATGACCGTAGAAGGCAGTAAAGAAATATCACAAAAGAAATTAAAAATATTAATCGCTTCAATTGGTAAACATTATTATTTCTAATTGAAAGTCTATGGAATCTCCGACCAAATTAATATTGCCCATTCGTGGGAAAACTGAAAAAATAAATAAATAAATTCTTGAAAAAAAACCAAAAACTAATATTAGACAACAATGTTCATAGAAACTATCATCAAATTAGAAACCATAGTGTCCCTTCCAAAAAAAAAAAAAAAAAAACAGAAACCATAGTATAATGTGGCAATAGCAAGATGATGATTTCTCTAGAACTATCATCTAATATCTCGCATAAGCAGTATCTCAATGTTACGTGCATATTTAATGATGTTTTAAAATGATGGTTAAATGTGTCAAACAAATGATGAGGTCATATTTAATGACACTTTTTAAAGTGTCACTAGATTTTCTTTTTATGACTGTTTCTAACTGTTATCTTTTGTTGATGCTTTGAAATTACTTATTTTATTTTCAATTAATCTGAGTTTAGGGATTAGTTTGGGATGGGTTATCTAATATAGAAATTAAATAAGAAAATAAAAGATAGAAGGGAAGACAAAAAGATTTAAGTTGGTTTAACAATATGACTGTATCCACGGATTGGGAACAAAGAGAAGGAATTATCTAGTGAGAAGTACTACGTATGAGGCTCCATATAATTACACTTTACAAAGCATATAAAACCGATAACTTACCCAAAACTAATTGAAACAGTCCTAATATTAAAACTAAATACAAATAAAGCCAAAACTTTTATTAAAGATACATTCCCTAATATACCCCCATAAAATGGAGCTCTAATAGGAGTTTTCAATCTTAAAAATAAAATGGAGCTTTATTTTTTATTTTTTAATTTTACTTTTTTTAGAAAATAAAGGCAAAGGAAAATAGTTGCATAGGGATGGTAATTGTCGAAGGCACACGGATGCTAAAAAGGGACATCAATCATTAGGGGCGTAAAGGCATAGAGAACTAGCGAAATGGTGCGAAGAAGAGTGCAAAAGAAACTGCTAATCATATGGTCTGGAGGATTAGAGGTGCACAGCCTTAGGAGATGTAGAAGCACGTCTTATGGATTGGAGTTGCAATGTTTGGAAGTTTGGAGTTCATCATAAGAATCACATTAATTAGCAACAACTCCTTTACCAATAGCTTGATCAGTCGTCGCTCTAGGAGTGTGAGTGCATATATATTTAGATAGTGACAATATTCCTGTTGTCACTAAAAGTCAAGAACGAAATCTTTACGGCAAATCTTATACTTTGGTGCTAGAAAAGACTTTTAGTAACGACAAAGTTTGGGCGGCAAAGTTTTGATTTTTCTCTTCTTGAAACGCTAGCTGGTTTTTGTGACAAGAGATAATTTTTCCCTAAGAAATTAATGAATTCATGTTGTATATACGCATGTGAGTTTGGTTTATTGAGATATTTTCGAGCCTTTTGTCTTCGCTAAAAATTTTATCGCTACTTATTTAGGATATATTATTTTAATTAGTTGGAACAAAATTGTATCGTTACCTTCTTATGTAGCGACAACATGTTGACCTATAGCAACGATGCTAGTCGTTGCTAAAAGTCAACTTTATAAGTGCCCAAATTGTAATCTTCTTCCTCATTTTCTCCAAGCTCTCTCTTTCTCTCTGTATCCTCAGCCTCTGCCCCATCATGCCGCCTCCTAAGCCCGTCATCATTGTTGTATTCATCGTTGCCACTTCTTCCTCTGCCTCATGTGCTTCTCCCTCTCTTTGTCATACTATCTCTTTCTCTACCTTAACTCTCTTTCTCTCTAGTCCTCTGCTTGTGGACCATTGCTTGTCACCGACACCAAGGAAGATCTCTACACCACCGCCCAAGCCCGTCATCACTGTCGACATCACCGTTACTGCCTCTCCTTATTCCTCCTGCCCTTATCTCTCTCTTTACCATAGTATCTCTCTCTACCATAACTGTCTCCAGTCCTCTACCCATTGCGTCGCTGCTTGCTGTCGACGTAGGGGAAGAGCTTCCGTCGCCCACCATCGCCTTTGAAGGCTATTCCCACACCATGTAATTACCCCTACTTTGTGGTAATTAAAATGTGAGGTTTTTTTTTTTTTTTTGGTATTTCGAAATGTGGTTTGACAAGATTTAATTAGTTGTTATTTTGGATTTTATAATTTGCATATTGGTTTGTAGTTAGTTTTATTAATTTTCATGTTAGTTTTGATTATTATAGTTTTGATGTTAAATTTGATTAGTTTTGTTGTTAGTTTTGGTTATTTTTTGATAATGTATGATTGTGTTTTGATATTTTTGTAATATGTTATGTTAAATATGTTAACTTTTGATTGTTTTGAATATGTTATTTGTATTGTTGAATGTGTTAATTTTGGTCAATTTGAAAATGTAGTGGTTGTTAATAATATGTTTTAATTAAAGATGACAACAAATATTATTATATAGTGTAGGATTTTATAATTAATAATTATAAATAGAAATGTTATTAAAAAGTTTATATAATGTCAAGATTAATTATTGAAAAGTTACTAAAAAAATTACTTAATAGAAATAAAATAAATAGAGTAATTAATAGTAATTAAGCTAACTATAATTATTAAGTTAAATGAAATAAAAGTTGCTGAAAAATAATGAAACAAAAAGAGAGTAATTATGAGAAATTATGTTGAGTATAATTAGTTGGTAAAAATTTAATAATTATTACTTTTAAAATTTAATAATAATTAGTAAATAAGTGTTATTTAAGATTTAAGATTTAATATTGGACTCGACCAGATCGCTCCTCGACATTGGACTCGACCAGATCGATCCAATCACTAAGTTGCCATCTTCATGGCCAACTTCGGACTCGACCATGTCGATCCGGATCTCTTTATCGCCATCTTCAT
This sequence comes from Artocarpus hirsutus, assembly GCA_946598075.1. NCBI lineage: Eukaryota > Viridiplantae > Streptophyta > Magnoliopsida > Rosales > Moraceae > Artocarpus > Artocarpus hirsutus. The sequence goes on along the minus strand of CAMOHE010050725.1, from coordinate 17,998 downwards.
GGTTCGACATTGGACTCTACTAGATCAATCCAATCACTAAGTTGCCATCTTCATGGCCAACTTCGAACTCGACCATGTCGATCCGGACTCTTTATCGCCATCTTTATGGTTCGACATTGGACTCGACCAGATCGATCCAATCACTAAGTTGCCATCTTCATGGCCAACTTCAGACTCGACCATGTCGATCCAGACTCTCCATCGCCATCTTCATGGCTCGACATTGGACTCGACCAGATCGATCCAATCACTAAGTTGCCATCTTTATGGCCAACTTTGGACTCGACGAGATCGATCCAAACTCTAAGACTAAATAGCCAAGTTTTTGGTCCATCTACATCGACCCAAATCCTATTGGTCGATCCCAACTAGTGGAGCAATTGTTTCAGTTGCAATTTTTAATCCATTTAGTCATTTCAGTGAACATAACATACGCTTCGTTCGTAATTCAAACTAATTTCAATTAGCCTAGCCGGTTGCGAACTCCATTTATTATCCGATTAATTTTGTCAGTTAAGAGATCAAGATCTCTGATGCACAATGACACGAAAAGCACAAATCTGAATTGATACGAAAATTTTGAAAGTACAATTTTGAATTTTCCAACTGTTGAATCGAAAATTCTATCAAACAAAATAAAATTATTCAAAAAAAAAAAAGGTTGCTTCGGCTGGCTAGTGGTCTTCTGGCTCGGTTACTTCGATGGTCGGTTGGTCGGCGACACCGGCAGTCGAAATCATTGCAGCTTCGGACTCGAAAGGAAGCTCGACAGTGACATCTTTGTGGTCAGATTCGACTTCAACTACCTGATCATCCGTCGACAGCACTTCCTAAAGTTCCTTTATCTCTTTGTCGATTACATCGACGGTAAGTTTGCCGGATTTGAATTCGATCATGGCCTCGAGTTGTGCCTTGAAGGAAGAAGTACCGTAGACCTCGAGTAGTTGCTCTTTAATATCTTCGATATCCTTATCCTTCGAGGATATCTTCGATATTAAGACCTTCGTTCTCTCCTTCCAAAAGCCAAACTTTGCTCGACAAGTTCAACACCTTGCTGTTCGCCCTATTCAGCGCATCGACAGCATTATTAAGCTCCCTCTGTCTGCTGTCCATCTGCAAATTCGCCTCTTCGAGCTTTTCCCCGAGCTCTTTGTTCTTCGACGCCTCCCGTTCGAGTTTATGGACTGCCTTGTTCGTAAAAAGATTATGGAACATAAGAGCCTGCGCATTTACAAAATTGCTGCGTTAGTCAATTTGATCGAACCCATGGGGCTACTTAAAAATTACGATTTTACCTGTCCCAACGTAGCAGCCGCTTCGTTGTGCAGCATGTAAACGGTTTCCCCCTAAAGACCTCCTCGTCTTTATTGAAGTAGAAGTTGATTGCCGCTCTCGCCGCAACTTCCCTGTCTTGAAGGACGCTAGCGTCATTTGGGACATCCAACGTCTTCTCTGAAGTCGACCTTTCGACATTTTTGGCTGGAGCAGGAGGCTCCATACCTTTCCTTTTCTTCGACGATGGAGGCTGAATATCAAACCAGGGGGGGGGGGAGGCGGCAGCTCAGACGGTTTGACAGGAGGCATCGTCTCCTTAGGTGCTGACGATTCACCCGCTTCACCTCGCCTTTTCTTTGGTTTGTCTGCCAGCTTTTTCTTACTCATCTCACCCAAAGGAGGTAATGTCACCTTCATGGCTGATAAAGCGGCTTCTGCGAGATGAACGTCTTCATCAGACAGTGGGGTAATAAATTTGGACGGACCGTATAGCCGCTAAAGTGCACCACGACATACGAACACCCAATCGACTCGTTTTGGAAATCGGATAGGAATACCTGATGGAATGCTATTAAAACTCTTCCAAATCGATGATTTTCCAAGTTGATCAGGCTTTGAAATTTCAGCCCAGGTCTGGTCCTTCAATGCAAAAAGCGCTTGAAGTTTCAATTTGAATCTCTCGCCAATTGGAGCTGGATGGTTCAGCTCGTAATCTGCAAAAAGGCAGTATATTTGAGATCAGTTGGAATTACTATTTGAAACAGTTAAAGGGATTGAAACTCACCAATATGATTGAAGGCAAAAGGAAAAGGAACTCGAGTAGAAAGCTCGCAAGAATCGCGGTTAATCGACATGAAGAAGTATCGTTCTTCCCAACGTTTATTCGCGTTAGCAAACTCTCCTATAAGCTGCTTCTACTGTTGATAAACAAAATAAAATCGACCTGGGTTCTTACTATTCGGCTTCAGATAGTAACATCGAAGAAAATCGTATATGTCAAAATCTATCTTAGCTTCTTCGATTAAAACAATTAGTGCAATCAGGAGCCGAACTCCGTTCGGCATGAGCTGCGTCATGGAGATATCGAAGTGACCCACGGTCTCTAATATAAATTCAGGGATCGACAGTCGAAGACCTAGCTCAAACCATTTGCTGTACACGCAAAACCATCCGTCGTTTTGGGTTTCAGCCCGTTCGCTCGGGTAAGCAAGTTGAATCTCAACCGTAGGCGGGACCCCATATTTCATTCTTATCGCATGGAGATCCGATTCTGTGAGGACATACTCTGGATTCTTTGTAAAAAATGATACCCCTTTGGTTGGAGAGATGAACTTTCTCTTTTCAAGTGGGTCGACGTCCTCGACTTTTCTGGAGGGTCCAGCTGGTTGATTCCTTTCTGTCCTCTGACTGGACGTTTCGTCGATCTTGGCACCAGCAGTCCTTTTGCCCGATTTGATCAGGTTTTGCTGACGAATCATTTCGTCCACTTCCCTTTCGTCATTGCTCGACCAAGGATTATCTCCGCTGCTAGAGCTCGAAGTAGTGGCCACTGATTTCGACATCTCTCAAACACGATTGCTAAGGGAATTCTAGGGATTCTAAGATCAAAAAGGCACTGGACCCCAAAACTTAAAGAACTTTAATACAGTTCTTGGATGTTTTACAGTCAATACACAGGCAAACAACCCTAGTAGTTACTGACTTTCTTGAGAAATATGGTGTATTCGGCATCAAAATGCTCAGAATCGAGAGAAGAAGAAGATTCTGCAAGGAAAATTTCAAGAAAAGAAGAGGGAGTAGGAAATCTTGCCTGAAGGAATTGAAGAAACTGGGGAAGACGGGAGGAAAGTCGTCCTAGAAGCGCAAGAGAGACTGGAAATCTGAGGAGGAAAAAGATGGATTAAAGGAAAAGGACAGACGCTGCTATATGTACCTTCTAGACCTCTGTTTTGACGGTTGAGATTGCTTCAGATCAATCTGATCCAAGGGCTAGGGTTACGCGTCCATTCGGTTTCCCGCTCAAACCGAGGCGGTGCCTTTTCGAATCTGACACGTACGTCAGCATCGCAGTGGTTACTAATGAATCGCCAGTGGCATGCCGACACGTGTCGAGGGTAATTAATTGTCGCAATTTTCCAAAGGAAAGTCGTGATTCTGGCACAGGTGAAGAGACGTCCAGGCCACGTGCAGTCAATTTTATAATCAGATCTTCACTTCTGTAGTCTATAACATGAGACTAAGGAGTGGGGGGCTAACTGTTGGGGTACAATTTGGACAGGTCCAAATTGACCATGGGCCCTGGCGGCCCAATAATGTTAATCGAGCGACTCAAACGGGTCGCACGATCGAATCGATTATTTGATTCATTAGTTGGGATTGGCTTCCCAACCCGACTACTCTATTCATTCAGGGGTACCGCTCGTCTAGATCGTTTGAGGAACCGCTCGTTCGGATCATTCATATCGGTTCGACGAATAGCACGTTCTAACGTTTAACGCACGTCGAGTACAGGACCGAAATATGAGGAAGTAGTGGATTCTACAGCAAATCATCAACCGACACGTATCCCAGTATCACGGTTACTTACGAAGCATTACTGCACTCCATCTAAAGGTTAATGACCATGTTTCAATTCCATTGTCTATATATATACAGGAAGATATACAGAAAGATATACAGAAAAAGACACGAAAAAAAGAGATAGAAGATACAAAAAATTCTGCTTGTTCACTTTCATCCTCATTTTCCTGTAATATTACTCTGTAAAAAGAATACCAGATAGTGAACTACAGTAGACGTAGCTCTTCATTAACAGAGCGAACCACTATAAATTTGGCGTGTTCTTTATTTTTGCTTTATTTTCCTTCATTTAATTCTAATTACGTTTGCATATCCGAGTGGACAGGTCCATCTAACGATGATTTGAGGGCCCAAAAATTCCCAATTATTTGATTCGAAAGTATCTATAGGAAAATCTGTCCACAAAATTATTTCCTGAAGATCAAACTCAAAAAACTCGTCAGTTTATCAGGGAAATAATATTTGATATAATAATGCGACTGAACTCGTTTATATGTGCACAAGCTGCCTACGTATCCCTTGCACGGGAATCAAGTTAGACGTAGTTCAATTACATAGCGACAACAGAATTGAAAAACTACATATAGTACTTCCTCAAGTGATTCGCATTCCAGCTTTTTGTTATATGAGATCCATCCAACCTCTCGAGTTTGTAGACACCTTCTCGAACAATAGTCCGTATTCGGTATGGTCCTTCCCAATTAGCCGTCAATTTTCCAGCGTTGGCTTCTCTTGTGTTCTGGAAGACTTTTCTGAGCACAAGTTCTCCTTCGACGAATCTTCTGGGCTTCACATTTCTGTTATAATACCTGGCTGCTGCTTGCTGGTAGCATCCAAGGCGATACAAGGCTTTGTCCCTCTTTTCGTCGGTGAAGTCCAACGCATCCTGCATCATCTCATCATTCCTTGTTTCATTCAATAAGGAGTAATCGACTCGTAGGTCTCGTGTAATTATCTCCGCGGGAATAATGACTTCTGTTCCATACACAAGCGAAAAAGGCGATTCGCTAGTTGCCCTTCTTGGAGTCGTTCGATAAGCCCACAATACCATAGGCAGTTCCTCAACCCATCGCCCTTTTCTCGCTTCGAGTTTCTTCTTCAGGTTCTTCACGATTGTCTTGTTTGTTGCTTCAGCTTTTTCGTTTCCTTGCGGGTATCTTAGAGTTGAGAAACTTAAAATGATTTCCCAATCTTGATAAAATTTCTTGAAGGATGACGAAACAAACTGTGAGCCGTTATCAGTGACTATCTCCTGTGGGACTCCTAATCGACAGATGATGTTCCTCCAAATAAACCTTTCGATGTCTTGTTCTTTAACATCCGCAAAGGCTTCAGCTTCGACCCATTTGGAGAAGTAGTCGATAAGGACGAGCAAATATTTCACTTGTCCGGGAGCTGGGGGAAAAGGTCCAACAACATCCATCGAGTACGTCATGAACGGATATGGCGAACTTGCCGACGAAAGCTCTTCTACTGGTTGATGTATGATGGGGGCATGCCTTTGGCAACTATCGCATTTTCGAGCAAAGTCTTCGCAATCGCTTTACATGGTTGGCCAATAAAACCCTTGTCTTTTTACCTTGTTGCATAATGACCTTCTGCCTGAATGATTTCCACAGGAGCCTTCATGAACTTCTCTGATCACTTTCTCGATCTCATCTTCTGCGAGGCATTGGAGGTAAGGTCCGGCGAAGGAGCGTCTATATAGCTTCCCATCTATGAGGCAGTACCGTACAGCACGTACTTTAATCTTTCTCGCAGCATGCTTATCTTTAGGGAGCCATCCTTCGTTGATATACATCTAGATGGGGGTTCTCTAGTCGTCTCTGGGACCCACATAGTGGGCTTCCTCCATCGGTGCAATGCTAGGGCTGTCGAGTAGTTCCAGAGGAATAGTTCTTCTCTCACTTACATCGACTGATGACCCCAAGTTGGCCAGTGCATCGGCTCTGGAGTTGTGTTCTCGTGGAACATGTTTAACCATGAAATGATCGAATTGAGCTTTCAGCTTGTTGACTAAGCTTAAATACGAATACATTTTCTCATCTCGTGCCTCGAATTCTCCATTTACTTGGTTAACCACCAGTGTGGAGTTGCTGTCTAAATGAAGTTTGGTAGCCCCCAATGCAGCAGCGAGCCTTTTTTCAGCTATCAGGGCTTCGTATTCAGCTTCTTTGTTGGTAGCTTTGAATTCCAATCGAAAGCTCTGTTCGATTTCTTCACCAGTTGGCGATTTCAAAACTATCCCTACTCTAGAACCCTTCTTGTTGCTTGATCCGTCGACTTATACAATCCACATCTCCAATCCTCCCTCTTCGGTTCTGCCAGCCAGTTCAGCTATAAAGTCTGCAAGCACTTACGCTTTCAACGCCATACGGGGCTTGTATTCGATGTCGAACTCCATCAATTTGACAGCCCACTTTGTCATCCTACCAGATACATCAGGCTTATGCAAAATTGCTCTCATCGGGTATGTTGACAACACTACAATAGTATGCCCCTGAAAATACGAACGAAGTTTTCAGGCTGACATGACTATTGCGAGTGCGAGCTTTTCGACGACTGAGTACCTAGTTTTCGCATCCAAGAGCGAATGGCTCATGAAGAATACTAGCGTTTGAGTCCCTTCTTCTTCTCGAACTAGTGTCGAACTTACTACCGCTTCAGATACAACAATGTATAAATAGAGTGGTTCGCCGTCCTTTGGCTTCGACAGGATTAGAGGAGTGGTCAAATACCTCTTCAATTCCTGGAAGATAGCTTCGCATCGTTCGTTCCATTCAAACTTAGTATTTTTCTTGAGCAGTTGGAAAAAGGGTAGACATTTGTCAGAACATCTGGCAATGAACCAACTTAGCGCCACAACTCGTCCGGTTAACTTTTGGATTTCTCACTTCGTCCTAGGAGAAGGCATCAACTGGAATGCTTTTATTTGATCAGGATTTGCCTCGATTCCTTGTTTCATCACGAGATATCCCAGAAACATGCCGCTTGCCACCCCGAAGGTGCATTTTTCTAGGTTGAGCTTCATGCCATACTTTTTGAGCACTTTGAAGCATTCGCACAAATGCTGAACGTGGAGATCAGCCTGCAGAGATTTGACCAACATGTCATCGATATAAACCTCCATGTTCTTACCAATTTGCTGCTCGAACATCATGTTGACGAGCCATTGGTAAGTTGCTCCCGCATTCTTCAATCCGAAGGGCATGACCTTGAAGCAGAAAATCCCTTGCTCCGTTATGAAGGCGGTTTTTTCTTGGTCGTCGGGGTGTAGCAGGATTTGATTGTAACCAGAGAACGCGTCGAGGAAACTCAAGATCTCGTGTCCGGCTGTAGCGTCGACGAGCCTATCGATGTGAGGCAACGGATAGCTGTCCTTTGGGCAAGCTTTGTTGAGGTCGGTGAAGTCGACACACATGCGCCATTTCCCATTTTTCTTTCTTACGATTACCACATTGGCGAGCCAATCGGGATATTGGACAGGGCGTATGAAGCCAGCTTCGAGTAATCTCCTTACTTTGTCTTCGATTACATTGTTTCGTTCAATCCCCAGCTTTTTTCTTTTCTGTCGGACGTGCTTATGTTCTGGGTCGACGTTCAATCAATGAGAGATTATACTCAGATCGATTCCTGGCATATTTGTGTGAGACCATGTAAAACAATCTACGTTAGATCTAAGAAACTCGATTATTTGGTGCTTTATACTCTCATGGAGCTGCGATCCGATCTTCACTGTTCGTCTTTCATCTCTTGGGTCTATCTAGATTTCGTTGAACTGCTCCAAAACTGTTTCAACGCTGCTCTGCTCGTTATCCTTGCCCTGTTCGTTTGGCTGTAATTGCTATAATGCTCGTTTTTGCTTCATTGCGGTGACGTAACAACTCCTTGCCGCCTCTTGGTTTCCTCGAATTTCCCGTACTCTCCGTTTCGTCGGGAACCTGATCGTCTGGTGGTACGTAGACGGGACCGCTTTTATGGCATGAATCCAAGGCCTCCCAAGGATTATGTTGTACCCCGACGGGCAATTCATGACTAGGAAATCGGTTAGTCTGTTTTCTCCTACTGCGTAGGCTGGAAGTCTGACCTTTCCAATCGCTGTGGTCGCTTCTCCATAACTTCTCAATTTCTTCCTCTCCTATTTCCATTTCCTTTAGAGTCGAGAGGAAGAGAATATTGGCAGAACTGCCATTGTCAATTAGAATTCTACTTATCTCTCAATTTGCGATGTTTAGTCTAATCACCAAAGCATCGTCATGTGGCGAGTCCAGTCCAATCATCTCGTCGCTACGAAATGAGATCTTGTACTCGAGATGATCGCTGTTAGCAGTACTTGTGGTCGCTGTATTTGCTCTCCTTTGATACGATTTCATCTGATTGACTGAGTTGCCGCTGAAAACTGAGCCGCCACAAATGGCTCCTATTACTTTTCGTACTGGTGGTGGCGATGGTGTTTTCTCTTCCTCTCGTCCGTTCGCTCGTCCATTTCGCTCCTTGTCAAGCCCATATGTTTTCCTACCCCTTTTCGAGAGGTGCTCTCTCAAATAACCTTTCTTTAGAAGCTTTGTAATTTTTGACCGCAACGCTTTGCAGTCAACTGTCAGGTGCCCCGTGTCCCTGTGAAATTTGCAGTACTTCGACTTGTCTCGTGAATGGCTTGCAGGCAGTTTGCTGGGCCATCGGATGTAGCTTTTTCCCTCTAGTTGAGCCACTAGCTTCGATGGTGATATGCTAAGGGCATATTTTGGTGGTGACAGGGGCCTTGTTACGGATCGAGGCTTGTCATCTTTCCGCCTCCATTCTTTTCTCAGTGGTGTTCTTGTCCATCTTCGTTGATTCGGTTTTTGTTGCTGCTTCTGGCCCCATATGTTTCAACTCGTCGTCCTTGTGAACTCCCGTTCGCGCCTCTCGTTTTCTTCCTCCAGGTCGATCCAGCCCTTGGCTCTGTTCAGTGCTTCCTGGATCGTCTGTGGGTAGTCGAAACAGATGCTATTTTTGAAGGATGACTTGTGTAGGAGTCCCTTCTTTAGCGCCTCGTGGGCTGTCCCATCCTCCAAATCCAAAATCTTGGAGAGTGTTCTGCTGAATCTTTTAATATAGGCCCGCAATGGCTCCCCTGGGCTTTGGATAACAGACCACAAATCTTTGGTCGTTTTCCTGGTTTTAATGTGCACCGAATATGATTTCACAAATTGATTCGCCAGTTCTTCAAAGTTGTCAATCGATCCAGTTTTGAGGTTGCTGAACCATCGAAGGGCTGGGCCTTTGAGTGATTGTGCGAACAGCTTGCACATCATCTCATCCAGGATTGAGTTTGGTATATTGGTAGCACTGACCAAGTTCTTGTATTGCAGCAGGTGGTCTTTAGGATCTGAGGTTCCATCGAAGCAAGCGAACACAATGTTCCCATACTTGGGTGGAACTATAGAAGTTATTCTTCTCGTCAGCGGGGTATCTTAGATGTTTTTAGAGATGTCGTCCAACGCCGGAGTCTTGCTTGTGGCCCTACAAACCTTCTCGTCAATTCTTTCTTCTACGAGTCTGGAATTCTACTCGAGCATTTCTCTCATCATAGATTGGATCGACTCTAGGGTTAGCAGATTGGCGACTGGTTCTTCTCGCCGGATTGTTCTTTTGATTCCTTCGTTTCTGTCCCTCTCTTCATCGTGGCATCTGTGCTTTGTATCGACGTTTGCTGCGGTTGGGGTCGTCGTAGTTGCACCAGTTGCCGTTGTCGCCGGTGTTGGAGTCGACGAAGAATATAACGGTTGCATTCTTCCAATCGGGCTGTGAGTTCGTCGTTGCCTTCCCGGTTGTGGGGTGTGGAATTGTTGCTGCGTCGTTGTAGTTGGCTGTGTTGAATACCCATAATACGGGTAATAATATGACTGTGAAGCAATCTGGGAGTTTTGATAGCTGATTTGGCTTCTCAAAGCCAAATTTTCACTGCTCAGTTGTTCCATCCTCTTGTCACTTTCCTGAGCGAGTGCTGCTTGTTTTTGAAGTGTTTTCTTCAGTGTCTCCATCTCTGCTATAAGGGTTTCCACACGTCGATCTTGGGTTGTCCCTTCAGTCTCTTCCACCGCAGTTTCCAGTGAGTGCCGGTTGTCTATGTTGTCTGCCATTTGAGTCCAAGTCTCTAGATCTTGGAGTTGACAATTTGAAGGCCCCACGGCGGGCGCCAAACTGTGGACGAATTTTCCTACAGATACTTTCGAATCAAACAATTGGGAATTTTTGGGCCCTCAAATCACCGTTAGATGGACCTGTCCACTCGGATATGCAAACGTAATTAGAATTAAATGAAGGAAATTAAAGCAAAAATAAAGAACACGCCAAATTTGTAGTGGTTTGCTCTGTTAATGAAGAGCTACGTCCACTGTAGTTCACTATCTAGTATTCTTTTTACAGAGTAATATTACAGGAAAATGAGGATGAAAGTGAACAAGCAGAATTTTTCGTATCTTCTGTCTCTTTTTTCGTGTGTCTTTTTCTATATATCTTTTCGTATATCTTCCTGTATATATATAGACAATCGAATTGAAACGTGGTCATTAACCGTCAGATGGAGTGGAGTAATGCTTCGTAAGTAACCGTGATACTGAGATACGTGTCGGTTGATGATTTGCTACAGAATCCACTACTTCCTCATATTTCGGTCCTATACTCGACGTGCGTTAAACGTTAGAACGTGCTATTCGTCAAATCGATATGAATGATCCGAACAAGCGGTTCCTCAAACGATCTGGACGAGCAGTACCCCTGAATGAATCGAGTAGTTGGGTTGGGAAGCCAATCCCAACTAATGAATCGAATAATCGATTCGATCGTGTAACCCGTTCGAGTCGCTCGATTAACATTATTGGGCCGCCAGGGCCCACGGTCAATTTGGGCCTGTCCGAATTGTACCCCAACAATTATTAGTTATTATTAACAGTTAACTAATAATAAATAATACATAATAATCAACAAAGTTATTATGAATAACTTAAATACTTAATAATTATTAAACACAAGACAATGATAATTAGATTAAGAAGTAATGATAAAGAATAAATATTTGACAATGAATTACTTAGTAGTTGTTAAGTAATAATCATTAATAAGTAACAGCTAATGATAATGACATAAAATTGAATAAAACTTGATAAGTTTAACACTACTATAGACTGAGAATTCCACAACAGTTTTAAACTGTCGTAGAAAAATTTCACAACTGTTTTTGGTACAAAAATCAAGTTTTTACAATGATTTTTTACCATCATGGAACCTCAAAATAGGTGCCAATTTGGAGGTGTAGGAGGTGCTCTTTCATGACGATTTTCTTCAAAAATTGTCATGAAAGAGGAAAGTTTCCATGACGGCTTTTTTCTAAAACTGTTGTGGGAAACTGGTATTGCACAAAAAATAAATTGCCAAAATTTGTGATTTCTCACGAGACGGCTAGTCCTTTATGTTATTCATCACAACAAGGCCCTGATTACAGACAAAAATTAATTTATATTGAAATTACAAGCTATTAACAAAATCATTTACATTTGAGCTATCTTGCACAATCGTTTATCTACTCTTTCTGTCTAAAAATTACATATCTATTTATAAATTATACCTTCAATAATCTAATTTCATTTATTTCTGTATGTATGTAAAAATCTTTTTTTTTTCCTAGGGCTTGTATACCACTATTAATTATATCTTGCATGAAACATAGAATAAAAAAATTGCATTCTACATTTTCTTGTTGTCTTGGATGCTTACGTCTAGAATATAGCATTTCGTTCAGTCAGAATGTGACACTGCTTCTCACCTGAAGGTTCCAATTATTAAGCGCCCTAACAACGTATCATGATTAAATGAATTAATAAACAATATAATTATGTAAAACTCAAAACATTTAATTTTATAAGAGAACATTAATACTTACAATCTTGTGATTGATACGAGATCATCATGTGGTAGGTATCTGAGGGGATCAAACCAATATATTTGGTCCTCCTATAGCGAAATAAGTGCAAACTTCCACTGTTCTCCAATATTGTGTGGCACGAAAAATAATTTCCCTCTTAGTACTTAAGCTAATAGGTGGAGGAGCAATGTAGCGTGCTCTCTACAATCACCCTGTAGGTCTATTGTAGTACTTGAAATAATCGCTGGAGATATGAAGCCGAAATTATGTGCCTTGCCTTGAAGTTCATAGTATTTCGCAAAAAAAAACTACAATAAAAACAATATAGTCAATTATTTGAAAGCACCTTACAACTCTACCTATATTTTAAAAATTACAAATTAAGGATAGAGTTATTACCTAAGGTATACCATGATGCAGTTTGCCCTAATTTGATTAAAGTTGATGAAGTAGTAAATATCTTCATACCCTACATAGATAGACAATTCATTGCCAGTGACATTTATCGGTATCGGGCACTGAATCATCAACTCATCGCGCATGAAATAATGTGCATATAAAGCCAACTACATAAATTTTGGAGATACTAAAGAGAAGTTAAATGTAGGCAGTGACTCATTCACAATGGGTTGTTATTATTCTTATTCTACCTTAGATTGTGATTGTCTTGCTTTTGTAGAGCTCTTCTTTTTTTAGTGTTTCTTTTTGTCTAATCTTATGGAATGTGGCTAGGTGCTTGACTCGTATTCGTCATTGCGACGACTTCAATTAACCTCTTCGGCTATGTGACGAAGCTTCCAGTGGCTTCACATATAGTTGTTACTTCAGATGTCAGAACAGGCAATTCAATTGTTCTAACTCTAATGGTAGTGATGCTAACGTGCACCTTTTCTTCCCCTAACGGTTTTTCATGGACTGTATCAGTTGGAAGACTCTCCATCCATGTCTTTCCAAGCACAACAAGTGCACACCTACCATTAATTCTATCCCCAACAAAGAGTCTGCATTCTCGACCTTGTTTGGGCTCTTGATGATGAGGTGACAATTGGACTTCTGGAGCTTGTGGAGCTTCTGCTACATTGTCGGAAGGGTTATAGCTAGCCTTGAAGCTATTGCATTTTAAGATGTTATCATCCGTCGACCTGGAACGTCCTTAGGAAATAAGCTTGGTTATAAGACCTCGTAGTTTTGCAATTTCCATTTGCATCTTCAACATTTGGGAATTCAATTTTGAACCTGGTTAGAGGTCAAAGTATTGAGATTAATTCACATACTTCGATTGACTGCGAACGCGTCCTGAATGTTCAGGTTTCCTAAGTGCCCTCATCAATATGTCATCGTTACCAACAGATTGAAAGCTCCCTTGGCTTTGTTGCATTGTGTACTCATCCTATAAAACAACAACAAAACTATGTTATTCTTAAGATCCTTCAACAGGTATTAATTTACAAATTAATAGTTTGAGTTCAATAAACTTACAATCAGGTTCCTAATTTTTGCTACTCTTGAATTTTTAAACTGTCCATTGGGAGCTTAACGTGATGTTACCCACAACTCGTCCTGTGTTGGTAGCATGCAGTCTTAGCTAATTGTATTATGCTATATTAGTAACATATTAATGATAAAATAATTGACATAAGTAATACAAGTAAGATATTAACGTACCAATGATTGCTCGAGCTCTCTATATCCGACTCGGCCAACCATAGAGTAGTATTTATTTTTTGTTCTTATTTTTCTTGCATTTGATGATAGTAGTTGGAATTTGGTGGAATACTGATACTTCACAAAAGCTTCCCAATTATCATTGTTTATGGAGGGGTAGTAGTGTATTACTGTAGAAGGCCGTTTATATATATCTTCATCCTCCTCCGGAATGGAAAGGTATAGTTGTACAAAAGTAACGTAGAGATCAGATCTAAACCCCTTTGTTGATTTGCCACAAATCTTCAAAGTCTTTTTCCTATACCAATCCTCGACTATGAAAGCTTTGTAAATCTCTTTCCCAATCACATCTTTACTTGTTTCAAATCGTTAGACCTCCAATCTTTAATCCCTATAGGAATGTGTTCTCGACTAAAAACTCTAATCCAACTGCTTATTTCATGGTCAGGTGTAGGGTTGGCAATTCATGTTCGCGTGTCGTATTCGTACGAATACGTTTACGACACGATTAATAAACGTGCTAAAAATACGAACATGAACACAACATGGTACAACACGTATAACATGACACGATTAAAAAAAAACTTACTATATAATTTTTTACCATATAAATTTTATAATTTTTTCACTATATAATTTTTTTAAAAAAATTTTGACTAACAAAATTTAAAAAATAAAACCAAAATAAACTGAAAGCCTTAAATATGGGTGTATAAAACATAAAATATTTAATTATTAAATGTTTTGAACTTTATTTTTTTTTTCCAATTAAATTTTTAATAGTCAAGATTTGAGAAAAATAATTTTAAAGCCATAAACGGCTTCATTGGCAGCATACAATGAAGAAAGAAACATATATCTTTATATAGAGAAGACTTGAGAGAGAATTCTCGTTTCTTTTCTATGTAGGACTTTTGAAAGCTAATAAAAGTTTCAAGAATAAAACCATAATAAATAAATTAAAAGCTATCATTTCAAACCAAATGACCACTCAGCGTGGCGGTGGCAAGCGAGATAATATGCCTTTAGGTCTAAGGTTCAAATCCTTAAACCTACAAAATTATAAATTTTTTTTATTCTAAGTTTAAATGTGCTATAAACATCGTGCTGTGTCGTGTTGATACGTTTATTGCACGTTTAATTAAGCGTGTTAAAGCATGTTTATTTTTGTGTTATTTGTGCCAACCCATTTATGGCCCAATTGATATATGTGCGGTCCAAATCCGTTTATCTCGTGCTTTTTTGTATCATGTCATCATGTTATGTCTGAAATTACTAGCTCTAGCTGGGTGCACCTTTCGGTTGGTCTTTTGAGTCAAATGTCACTTCTATTCTTGCGCCTTTCTTTTTCATCCGTTGAACTTTTCATCAAAGTAGCTCTTTGCTCAAAATCTACTTTGGAATCAAATTTGGTTCACCTTCATAGCTTACTACGTTGTTTTCCTTTACTATATTGAGAGGAATATAGAGTGCACTTTTCGTACTCCTCATTGTAGTGGTTACTATCGATCTCTTGAGAGATTTTACCTATTTAAAATAAGCAAAAATAACACACACATACTAATATTAAATTACAATTTTATTAAAAAAGTATAAACAAATAATCAATTCTAATCAATAATGATCCATTCTAATTCACATATTAAAAATTTACATATTAAAAATTTACATATTATAAATTCACATATTAAAAGTTTACATATTATAAATTCACATATTGAAAATTCACATATTATAAATTCACTTATTAAAAATTCACACATTATAAATTCACATATTAAAAAATTCACATATTATAAATTCACATATTAAAATATCACATATTACACATATTAGAAATTCACATATTATAAATTCACATATTAAAAATTCGCACATTATAAATTCACATATTAAAAAATCATATATTAAAAATTCACATATTATAAATTCACATATTAAAAAATTCACATATTATAAAATTCTATTAGCTATGAGGGGATACAACTCTTATTAAAAGATGTGTCTACATGTAAAATGATGTGTGCTTTGATAAAAGACATCTATTGAGAGTCTATAAATAAGAGTCTAAACCTTTCTTCACCCAATCAATTAATTTTTGTATTTTTTCACTCCTTCTGAAAAATATGTTAAAATAACTGTGGGTTTAGAGAGAAAAATTAGGCTTTTCTTCTCTGACAAACTTTGTGTACAAGGCTTCTTTGCAAATTAAACACACGAATTAAGGTGCACTCAAAATCTTCTTCTATGAAACTACTAAGTTTTAAGATTACTAGGAATTATAGATATCACAGTTTTACAAAGATGAGCAGCCAAGGAGCACACCCTCCGAGTTCTAGATCATTGTACCAACACCAATAAAGCCTGCATCCCCATTAAAACTAGCATCAACGTTTAGTTTAAGCATATCTATTTGTTTTGTTGGGGGGGTGGGGGGGAGGGGGTTGGGGTGTGGTCTTGCTAGGTCCTCTTTTTCCATCACAATAGATCGTGTCAATTATAAGAGCTCTATCCACTACTACAAATTGTGGATTCCATGACGGTTTATAACCGTCGTGGAAAAATTTTACGACAGTTAAAAAACCGTCTTGAAAACTTCAGTCGTGGTACGACATGGAGTTTTCACGACGGTTTTTTACCGTCGTGTAATATAAAAATTGACGCGGGAAGGGGTTGTAATGTAGTAATTTTTTACGACGGTTTTTTGATAAACCGTCGTAAAAAATTGACATTCCACGACGGTTTTTTAAAAAACCGTCATGAAAGATTAAAATTTCCATGACAGTTTCTTAAAAAACCGTCGTGGAAAGGTTTCTTTACCTTTCACGACGGTTTTTAGTAAAAAACATTGTGAAAGGCCTTCCACGACGGTTTTTACAAAATCCGTCGTGGAAGGCCTTGCACTACCTTTCACGTCGAAATTTAACCTTCGTAAAAGATTAATTTTTGGCGGGCTACTAAAAATTTCAAATTTGTAAAACCTTCCACGACGGTTTTTATAAAAACCGTCGTAAAAGGTTAAAT
>CAMOHE010050723.1:3279-71557 GCA_946598075.1 Artocarpus hirsutus | reverse complement strand
AACCCAGCTGGGCCACTACGGTGGTGAATTACACATGGTTTGCCCAGGGAAAGAAAATGATATTCTTTCTAGTCGACCTATTTGAATTGTTTTGGTAAGATTATATTTTTATTAAATTCTCATTTAATTATTTGTTTGTTTAATTATTCTAACTCGTTTTCTATATATTTATCTGATTCACGAAATTTCTTTTAAAGTTGAATAATTTCCAAATATAGTCATACTAAGCCTTTCGCTCATATTTTTATCTGTTTTAAAATCTTACCCCTAGGTGGACATCATCTTAGGATCGGAGAGGAGTCCGCTGACCGGACTTACGATCAGTAGAAGATCTGAGAAGGTTGTACTGTAGCAAGTAAGGCATGTAAACTTTTATCTTTCTAATTACTTTGAACTGTGGTTGTATTGTAATATTGTCAGTACTATATGTGTGTGCACAATATGTGGGCCAGTGGGACCCATACTCGTTCCACCTCACATTTAAATATTTTTAATGTTCTTTTATTTGCTTAATTATTATAATGGGCTATTTCATTCCCTTAATTTGTTATATTTAAACGATTTTAAAATTTTCTCATTTTTATTTATAAATTAAATTCTAAAACCCTATTTTTAACTAAATCTTTATTTATTTAACTTAATTAAACCACCACGTTACCTCCCGTACTCCGAGGCATGACAGATACATTTATCATGGAAACTATATGAACGGTTGAATGTTATTTGTATCCATCTGCATGCAACGTAAACAAGGTGCAATTAAAAACTGAGTTGTTCATTCAAAAAAAAAAAAAAACTAAGTTGTCGTATTCTTTCTCCACATGTCACCTGTGTTGCTACCTTATTATTTCCTATACTTACAAGTTACAAGATTTTCAAGAAGAAAAAATAAAAAATTGTACGCTATTTGTCTTCATCTGCAAATGGCCAACGGTTGGGACACAAACTATTAACAACTATATGTAACGCCCCGAAATTTATTTAAGTGTTATTGTAATGTAAAATAGTGAATTAGTGTGCCATAATAAATATTTTAAACTTAATTTGATCATTTTGTGAGATTTCTAAATTTATGATATTTTTTATTAATTTAATAATTTTTAATTGCTCTTAATTATTTTCAATTGTTATTTTAAATACTGAAAACAAAACAATTTGTCAAATAACCAACATGCCCCACTTTAGAAAACCACGTGCTGAACGTGGTATTTTTAAAGACAACCTTTCATTTTTTTTTTTATAAAATCCCTCACTCTCTCTCCCTTTCTCTCATTCTCACTTACTCTCTTTCTCTCTCCCCTCTCTCTCTTTTCTCTCTCGGTCTCATTCTCTCTCATTCTCTCTCAAAATTTTTAAAATAAAATCAACTCCAAGCTTCGAGTTAGTGGATCGAAGGCTCAAGAACGCGATTGAGCAACTACAAACGTGATTCG
The DNA here is from genome assembly GCA_946598075.1 of Artocarpus hirsutus. Lineage (NCBI taxonomy): Eukaryota > Viridiplantae > Streptophyta > Magnoliopsida > Rosales > Moraceae > Artocarpus > Artocarpus hirsutus. The sequence goes on along the minus strand of CAMOHE010050723.1, from coordinate 70,124 downwards.
AAGCTTTGATTTGAGGTTAATTCCAAATTTTCTAAACTTTTTAAATTTTTTAATTTTTCTTGCATTTTGAAATCTAAGCATTTCTAAGCTTAGAAATCTTTCAATCTAGGTTAGATGAACTTAGAATAACTAAAATATAAACTTTGTTTCATAAAAAATAGATTTAAATCAAGATTTTTCATTTTCTCTATTTTTCTCTATTTTTTGATTTATTTGAAAATTTTGTTTAAAACTTGTTTTAAAGCATTAAAAAGTAATCTACTATGTTTTTCTTAAACTTTTTTTTTCTGTTATTATTCTTCAATTGTTGTGAGTAAATGGAATTCATTGTGAGAATTTGAACCATTGCAACATTATGGTCTCATATTTATTTTTCATTAAACCCCAATTAATCCTTCTGGTAACTTATTTTTCTTTTACGTGTATATATATGTCCTTGATGGGAGGAGATGTATTGCAGAGAGAAAAAGAGTGAAATACATAAAGTTTTTTTCAAATTTCACATTGTTTTGGTCCTTATCACCTCTCACTCTTTTTTAGTTTATACACCATCAATTAGAGTGTTTGGGTGTTAGAAGACTCAAACTACATTCACAAAATTTTGGTGTCTTCATCTGCACAGTGCAATGGCTGGAAGTACATATTGTTTTACACGCTTCCGTTATATAATTTTGATATGTATATGATTTTTGGCATGTCAAAATCATTGAATTATTGCTTTCATTTCTATCAATTATGATCATTACCCATGCCTGAAAATTGAGAAAACATGTTGAAATTGAATATTTGGGCTCAGGGAGGCCGAGACTCATGCCTGAAAAATTCTGAAATTTTTTCAGATCGACAGGCCGGATTCATGTGTTCGGCAGGTCGGATTCATCTGACCGGCAGGCCTAACCTGAAAAAATTCGACCGACCGATCGACCGGACTTGGTTTTCCAATAGGCCAAACTGTGCAGTTCGGTCGGCCAAACCAAGGAGACCGGCAAGCCGATCGGACATGGTGACATTTTATGATTTTCACCCGTTTTTATCGTTTTGAACCCCGATTGAGATTCCAACTTGTAAAATGATTTTATAAACTTAAATGGCACACTAGGACACCATGAAATGATTTAGTAACATAGGATATCTTGAGTTAGATACTGATAAGCTAAGTTATTATACATTTAGGGTTGTGCGTGGATCCGTGAAGCTAACGTATAGCGGACTGGGATTACGGTGTGGGACACCGACACGAGTATCGAGGTAGGACTTCTACCCCTTTTCTTTGATAACCTGATTTGAAAATGATTTTCGCCAAAAAGGGATTCTTATTAAAATGCTTTCAATAACTGATTGAAAGAGCATTTTATTGAATGTCTTTATAAACAGTAGATTGAGGTGGATTTTATAATAAACCTCGTAATGAATGTAAATGATTATATTTGGTAAAGAGAGATTTTAATAATAATGAAAAGATATATATAATTATGTTTTAAGGGCATGATGCTATATCAAAGATTGGGTCGTATAGTGCGCGACCTTGGGGGCAAGTCCTGAAACGCAACTGGGCTACTGCGGTGGTAATTTACATATCGTTTGCCTAGAAAAAGAAAATGGTATTCTTTCTGGTCAACCTATTTAAATTGTTTTGGTAAGGAAAGCCTTTATTAAATTTTCATCAATTTATTTATTTGTTCTAGTTCGTTTTCTATGTATTCATTTGAATAATAAAATTTCTTTTAAAATCAAATGTTTTCAAATCATAGTCTTACTGAGCCTTTCGCTTACGTTTTATTTGTTTTAAAATCTTACCCCATAGGTGTATATCAACTTAGGATCGGAGAAGAGTCTGTTAACCGGACTTGCGACCAGTAGAATATTTTAGTAGGTTGTAGTACAGCAATTCGAGGCATGTATAATTCTTAACTTTCTCTTTTATTTTGGGCTGTAGTTGTATTGTAATATTACCAGTACTGTGTGTGTGCACAAGATGTGGGTCAATGAGACCTATTATCGCCTCACCTTTTATTTTATTATTTTGTTATCTCCTTATTGCTTGTTTTATTCTATTATTTTATTTGTTCGAATATTATAATTACTCGTTTTAAAAATTTTTTAAAATATTCACATTTTGTTTATAAATTTAATTCAAAAACCTAATTTTTAACTAAATTTCTATTTAATTAACTCAATTAATTTACCACGTCACATCCCGTACTCCGGGGCATGACACTATATGCAAGTACCATGATAGTAACACTTGTTCGATTTTGTTTGATGCGTTTTAATTCTTGGGTGATCAGTAGTGAAACGTACGTCCTATATTGAGAACATTTGTGTCTGCGATCTCTACTAAAGAGTAAAAAGGGGCAATATATGTATGTATGTATGTATGTACATTAACACATTATTTCCAAACAAAAGAATCTTACTTCCTTAATAAATTTAATATTGTGGTTAATTAATTAGTTTAAACAAGATCTGCTGATTACATGGAGCTGAATATCAAACATAAATATAATGTACACTATACCTGATAGATTATATTCGGAAGAAGGAAGTTCAACATTAATTAAGAGCCGTTTGAGAACATATTTGAACCAAAATTCTAAACTTAAAATACAATTTAAATTTATGAGATAAAAGATTGTTGCAAATTTAGTTTGAGTCAAAATTTTTGGCTCGAACCTAGGTTCTTAAACTTAAACGGATTCTAATATTGAATGAGATAATTAGATGGCCATGTGCAAATATACTAAAATATTTGTGATGTAACACAACAAAATATATATCTTAGCCAAAAATTAATAGAAGGGGAATTTTCATAAATTATATATTTTAAAACTTATTTTTTATAAATACTACGAAAATGTTTTAAGTATCACATACAACTTTTTAAGGGTGACATGTACTTTTTTCCTAATAAAATTGATCCTCTGTTTGAAGTTTGAAGACATTTTTTCTTTCAATAAGGCCTTCTAGAATGGTGAGGTCATGACTCAAGGAAGCCAAGGATTAAAAAATAAGAGAAAGAAAAAGAATTTTTAAAAAAGCCACAGTGATTTAAAACTTGAAAAGTTTAGCCACCCTACCAATGAAAACATCGGAGGTGTGTTTGATTATTTCAAGGAGCATTTACTTGTCGTTGGGACTCTGCGAGCCTTCTTTTGAGCCTTGACTCTGTTTTAGTTTTCTTTTGAGAAAATTTGAACAAAGTAAAAAAAAATATATATCTTTAGATTTATGTTCTGAGTATTGAAATTTTATAATTTGTACCGTACAAATGACTCAGTTTTAGGTCAACAAGATATAATTAAGCAAATTAAAAAATTGTGGCAAAAATCTAAACATTTGTATAATGTCAGAGTTGGAAAACAGTTTTATGCCACCATAAACAGCCAAAACATTATTTCAAAATCAATCAACATTGAACGTTTGTATCTATCCCCGTCTTTATCGTTTTGACTTAGTTAAAGAGAAGAAGAGTATTCATATTTTCCAAGCTTTTTTTTGGCCTACTTCGTTAATTAACCAATTAAATTAATTTCATATGGCTTAAGAAAGAAAATCCACACCTACTCAAACGTGAGGTTTTGAGTTGGAATTGCCAAAACATCCCAAACCTTCAAGAATGATAACGTTGTTATCCTTCAACTCTTTTGCCTCTTTTTTTGTTTAACAATGCCATTTCAACAATATCTGATTATTTATTGCATTGTAAAACTTTCATATGTTATAACATAAAACAAAAATAAGCTATAGTATAAAGCTTTTATATACTACGATAAATTAATTTTAATTATATAATTTTAACCGATTTTTCAAATACATTTATCTTTTTCTTTTTCTTTCCCGCTAGTAATCCGTCAACTTGTTCCATCTTTTTCTGCTTATATCCTACCCCACCATCCACCTCATGAAAACCAGAGTTTCAACTACTCAAGTTTTTCAAAAATTGTGAAAATTTGGCAATTAATTCTATCTGCTTTAAACGTCATCCATTGGAAAATATCGCCATTATAGAGAAGCAGTTTCTTCATGAAAATGAACGTCTTATTACCATCCGAACCCTTAAATAAAATACTAACATATAAATAATTCTACAGGGCCCCCCTTACCCATTACTCTTCCCAATTGGTCGCTGCAAACGGCGCTCATTGGGCCATGCTCTGTCCCAAGCCAAATCTCCCTAAAAAAAAGACTTTTACTGTAGATAAGAATTTAATTTTATGTAGCATATTACCAAATTAAAGCTAAAACTTTTAATTATTATAGTGTAAATATCTCATATTAAAAAATAAACTATAATATAAAAATCTTATATACTTTAATATTTTTAATTAAAATTAAATCTAACCGTTGACCAATGCTCGCAAGCACCTAGGGATCCTCTATAAAAAAAAGTTCTTTGAGCAAACTGACCCTCAAAAACAGATATGGGTGAGGCCAATACCATAGAAGGACAAAATAATAATAATAATAATAATACAGGGGCATTATTGTCATAAAAATATAAACATCCTTCCACGCAACTTGTGGCAGCATAGTAGCTTTCAGTGACCTTGCTGCTTTGGCGATTAAAAGGCTCTGTTTTCGCTTTCATTTCACTCCCAACATCCCAAAAATGAAGCTCCACTCTCTCACTCCCACCAACTTTACGAACATGATCTTCCTCCTAGTAACCCTTCTCCTGACCGTAGTCGGCGAGTCAACTCAGCCTCCGTTCGGCTGCGACTCGTCGAACCCGTCGACAAAATCATTTCCGTTCTGCAAAAAAGAGCTGCCCATAAGCCAGAGAGTGAAGGACCTGGTGTCCCGGCTGACATTGGACGAGAAGATCTCCCAACTAGTCAACACGGCTCCGGCGATTGCACGCCTCGGGATCCCCGCTTACGAGTGGTGGTCGGAAGCCTTGCACGGCGTCGCCGACACCGGCTATGGAATACACTTCGTGGGGCCCATTCCGGCCGCCACCAGCTTCCCTCAGGTCATCCTCACCGCCGCCTCCTTCGACGTCCGCCTTTGGTATCGCATCGCCCAGGTCAGTTAAATAAATAAATATTTATGGCGTCACTGAAACTCAACTCCCTAATAGTATTTACTTCTTTTTCGATAAACTATTTACCATTTAATAACGTACTTTCTATTTACAGCTTATGTTTCGTAGACTAGTAGTTAATGAGGTAACACAGTCCAGATGCACCATTAATTACTTGTGTCTTCCGAGATTCGACTCACTGTAGGACCCATAGGCTCAGAATAGTTCAATTTTTAGCATAGTATCTAAAGTTTATGTTTTAAATCTGATAATCTACATTGTATGAGACTGATACACTCATTTTATATCTTTTGTTTTGTAACAAAATTAAAATTATGCTTAAAATAAGGTGATGTTGCCGTAGAATTGCCCGGCCGTGCATTCAAATGTCACTCACACAAAGACAAAACTTCAAAGTTGTTGGTGATTGCTATTAGCGATATTTGGTACTATTTTTAGGTGATTGGAACTGAAGCTAGAGCAGTGTACAATGCTAGAGAGGCAAAGGGAATGACATTTTGGGCTCCAAATATAAACATATTTAGGGACCCTAGATGGGGAAGAGGCCAAGAGACGCCGGGGGAGGATCCGGTGTTGACGGGGAAGTACGCGGTGGCGTACGTGAGAGGGATTCAAGGGGACTCCTTTGAAGGATCAGGGAACAAGTCTGGTCGTCATCTTTTGGCTTCCGCTTGTTGCAAGCATTTTACTGCCTATGATTTGGACAATTGGAAGGGCATTAATCGGTTCAAGTTTGATGCTCATGTGAGTATACATTAATTTACATTCTTTTGCTATTCAAACCAAAACAAAAAAAAAAAAAAATTACATTCTTTTGCTCTCCATTGGCGTAATTGGCTGCAAACCTTTTCTTGGATGCTTTTCTTTCTTTATGGCTTTTTGGGACCAATTAGTCCAAAGATTCTTCATTGTTTCACTTGCCAGATTTTGCGCTTGTTTCAAAGAGGGCCTTTTTTTTTAAATTTTTTCTTCGTATTGTAATCCGGTGTGAACATGAAAACCGTCTTATTGTATTTTATTTTCGTTTTATTATTATATATTTACTTTTTTTGAGTTGTGAATTAATTAAGGTGACGCAACAAGACCTAGCAGACACATACCAGCCACCGTTCCAAAGTTGCATACAACAAGGGAAAGCCAGCGGCATAATGTGTGCTTACAATCGCGTCAATGGGGTCCCCAATTGCGCTGATTTCAACCTCTTGTCCAAAACTGCCAGAGGAAAGTGGGGCTTTCATGGGTAACTCTCTCCCTATATATTCATTCCTTTGAAAATGATGTTTTGCTATAAATTTATAATAAATTATGCTTGGAGAATTCGGATAATAAACTTCTTGTCATGCCAAAACTCTAAGGGTTAATTTAAAAAAAGGGGCGAAAAAAATTTTCAATTAACAAAATGGCTTTTTTTTTTTGAATAAAATAAAGGGCTTTTTTGAACACTGAAGTTGTCCCAGTTTTTTTCACAGAAAAGACAAAAAGGACTGTATCGAAGAGAGAAACTCAAATATGGTGGAAAGAAAAAATACTAAAACTGTTTTGGTGCCTAAAAAGCTAGTTTTGTGATGTCTAAAAAAAAAAAAAAAAAAAAAAAGAGGTCATTTCTCAAAATTTTTCCCCCCAAAAGTCCCCTTTTAAAATTATCCCTTAGTTAGAGGAGGCCAAAACGAGAAGATTCTCACTTTTTCACTTTAGTGTGATTTCATTAGAAATTACATTGAAATTTTGAAAAAAAAAATAATAATAATACAGGTATATCACGTCGGACTGCGATGCCGTGTCCATCATCTACGACGACCAAGGATTTGCTAAGTCGCCTGAAGATGCTGTCGTCGATGTTCTTAAAGCCGGTATTGTGGGACCCTTCTATTCTTATATATGTTTATCTTTTTGTTGTCTTTCCTTTTATTTCTCGACTAGAAGAAAGTGACACGAGGATGTAACAATCTTTAGGGGGTCGTCGCCACTCGCAGTCAAATCTTCTATTCAATGTTTAATAAAAGAAAATATAGAAGTTAATCAAACGTTATTTTAAGCTTTTTAAACGATGTATAATAATTTAATTAATTAAATTTGAAACACTAAAAATAAAACAAAGAATTTGAATCCCATTATTTAAGTTAAACAACAACAATAACAACAACAACAACAACAACAAAACACTTAAGATTTGTATATCTTGTTACAGCGCATGCGCATATTCTCTGGCTTTTGACTGTTGTTTTCTCGTGAGCCACTGTCCCTTTGTGAGTTCATTCACGCCTCGCGTAGTGGCCCCCCAAAGATGGACTTTACTTGTCCAGACTCGCGAGAGAATCGTCACTGTCGCCCTATCGAGTCCTTCTTTAGGCCTACTCCAATTTTCCATTTGTTTAACAGTTGGACTACTTGGACAGGAAATTGACATATGCTTTGAGACAAAAGGAAGTTGGTAAAACTACAACTGGTTTTAACTTAAGTGGAATCCTTAAAAGCAACAGAAGATTAATTTTGAACAATGCTTAGAAGAACTACTGACAAAAAAAAGTGTCCTTTTTGTTCCCGTGGGACCCATTTTATTAAAAAAAAATTACACAATATAACTATTTTTTAAAAAGTAAATTAAAATCTGTTTTCGTTTCATTAATGTCATCTATATGTCTCTTTTTTTGAATTACATATATTAAGAATCCAAAAGGACCGTCTGAGTCAACCTTATATGTATTTAGTTTTTTTAACAAATCTTCTTATTTTTTTCGTAGTTGAGTCGTTGAAAAAAATTGATATTAGAAACATATAGATATACTTAATTAATTACAATGTAATTTAAAAAAACATTATTATTTGTACCACCGATCCATAATGTGAGCACAACCTAAATAGGGAGTATCATTATCACTTGAAGTCTTAAAAAAATAAAATGAATGTCATTCAGTATCATTATCATTATGTATTATTAACTTAATAATGTAACAATTGTATAACTTGTAAGAAACACAGAAAGACTTATAAATACCATTTACTTAAAGTCTTAAGAAATGAATTTCAATGCATATCATTATTATTACGTATCATTTACTTAATGACATATCAATTATATAACCAGTAATACATATAAAAATACTTAATAATACTATGTCATTAATTTAATTACAACACCCTTATTCTAATTTATCAGTAAAATTACATCATTAATTTAATTACAATACACTAATTCCAACTTGTCGATAAAAAAATCCATCTTTTTAGGGAATTTTAAAATCATTATTTTAAATACCAATTTAAATTTAAGCTATAAACAACCTAATTCTAGGGATTTTTTTAAAAATATAAGATATCGTAATTCGTTTGAAATCCTATGACCTGTTTGTTTCATGTATTTTATGCACTTAATGGACACAAATTTGGATTCAAATATCAAGAATCCTTTAGATACTTGTTTGTTTCATTTAAAATCTAAATCATATGAGTATCAAGAATTCAAGTTTTCAGAGTTCTAACCTTCCTTAAACTCTTGATAATCGGATATCTTTGCTATAGTAACAGCTAAAATTCTCTCTCCTATATTTGAGAAAAAAATTTATAACTTCTTCACTTGATATTCAAATGAGATGATTCTTTTTTCATTGTGTTCCTAGTGAAGAGATGAATAAATTAATGTCCATATTACATATTTTTTAAGGATCATTAACATTAAAATTTTATTAGATTTGTTAATAAATCAAAAAACTTTTTTTTACTAGCTCTCCAAACACAAATTTAAATTTTATTTCATACTCAGATTAAAATTTAAATGCACATCCAAACATCAATTCGAATAATAATTCAAATCACTAACTTAAATCTAATTCTAATCACATAACTCAAATCAAATCACTAATTCGAATCAATTTACTAAACGGACCCTTAAATACGTATATTATCGTTATTCTAAAAAAAAAATTAAAACTAACAACATCATTAATAAGGTTATTGATGTCTTTATACATATGCATGGGACATATAAAGTATATTTATAAACTGTAGATATATTTTAATTTTATAAATAAAAAAGGCTCACATGTCTTATTAACCCAAATTAAAATGCTACTTGAATAACTACTCAACAGTCACCACTTTATGCACCTTATTGTTATATTAGTCTGTAATAAAAATTTCAATGATGTTTGGTAAAAGTGGTCTAAAACACTTTCTTACAAACTACAATAACAATTAAAAAAATCATACAAAGCTCTCACATACTACAATAAAAATAATTCTATTTAACAATTTTAATTACCATACCAAACACCTTATTCATTTATTTTGAACGGAAAATGTGACCAGGAATGGACGTCAACTGTGGGACCTACTTGCGAAACCACACCAAAAAAGCAGTGCAGCAGAGAAAACTACCTGTCGCCCAAATCGACAGAGCCCTCCAAAACCTCTTCGCCGTCAGGATGCGATTGGGCCTTTTCGATGGCGACCCAACTAAAAATCGATTCGGCAAGATAGGCCCAAACCAAGTCTGCTCACAAGAGCACCAAGCTTTAGCCCTAGAAGCCGCTCGAAACGGCATCGTCTTGCTGAAAAACTCGGCCGACCTCCTCCCACTTCGGAAGTCCAAATCCATTTCCCTCGCCGTTATAGGCCCAAACGCAAACGTCGCCCAGACGCTCCAAGGGAACTATTTCGGCCCACCATGCAAGCGCGTTACGCCGTTACAGGCCCTCAAAGGCTACGTCAAGAACGCCGTTTATCACCAGGGCTGTAATTACGTGAACTGCACGTCGGCTGACGTCGATAAGGCGGTGGAGATAGCCAAGGGCGTGGATCACGTGGTGATGGTGATGGGGTTGGATCTGACGCAGGAGAGAGAGGATCACGATAGAAACCACCTGGCGCTTCCTGGTAAGCAGAAGCAGCTGATCACGGCCGTGGCGAGGGCGGCGAAGAGGCCGGTTGTTCTGGTGCTGCTCACTGGGGGCCCGGTTGATGTGTCGTTCGCCAAGTATGATCGCCACGTGGGAAGCATCTTGTGGGCTGGGTACCCTGGAGAAGCTGGAGGACTTGCTCTTGCGGAAATTATCTTTGGTGATCATAATCCAGGTCAGTTTAAACCTACTATTACAATGTAAATTATTGACATTAATGCAGTGAATAATATTTTCTTAAGGTTTAAAATAGCAAATACCATGTTTAAAATATTTACGATAAATAATATATTCACCCCGAGAGTAACTTCTCCGTTTACAGCGTGAATATGCTATTTACCTCACACATTTTAAAGCATGCTATTTAATTCAATAAAGTACTTCAAAAAAAATGTTATATAAACTATCATCAGTTGGTAAACGAAGGTTTAAATTATTAATTATAGGTTAAAAAAAATCAATACAGGTGAATTTTCGTTTAACCAACAGTAATTATCACCACTACGTTTTTAACCTGTCATGATAGATTTATGTTCAAACATGTGGAGATTTTGACTTAGTATAGCATATTCACGCCGATTTAGTACTACGAGAATATTCAAGCGAATATGTGATTTTTTATAGTGTCGATTTAGTGCTAAATGATTTTTGAAAATTATGTTGATTTAGTATTCCTCTCTTTTAAAAATGTGGAGCGGCCACCCTCGCATGCAGAGCATGATTAACTTGTCTTTTGTTTATGCAGAACGTAATTTGATCTAGTATTAAATGATATTTGCATGTTATGTAGGCTTGGCCATCACATGTGAATAACTGATTTTAAAAAATTTATCGATTTTTCTACCGGTCAAAAGGAATAAGTCATGTGTTTTATCTAAAAAATAACAATAATGATAATAACAATTCCTTGCTAAGGTACTATTGATCTCTTTCAAAACATGAAACGTCCACGCTTGCTTGCAGAACAAGGTAAATTGTCGTTTGTTTATGCAGGAGGGAGATTGCCAGTGACTTGGTATCCACGAGATTTCATAAAAGTGCCCATGACAGACATGAGGATGAGGCCTGAACCATCATCAGGCTATCCCGGCCGTACTTACCGGTTCTACAAAGGACCTAAGGTTTTTGAATTCGGTTATGGTCTTAGTTACTCCACCTATTCTTACAAATTATCATCGAACACTCAAAACAAGCTCTATTTGAACCTATCATCATCTGCTCACACGGCTGTCTCTTCAGACTCCACACGTTACCACTTAGTTTCGGAGTTGAATGAAAAATTCTGCCAAGGCAAGTCGTTTTCTGTTTCTGTCGGTGTTAAGAACGAAGGTGAGATGGCCGGTAAGCACTCCGTCTTGCTTTTCCTCCGGCGGAAGGAGTTCAAAAACGGAAGTCCAATAAAGCAGTTGGTTGAGTTTCAGAGTGTGAACGTGAACGGGACCGATATGGCCAAAGTTGAGTTCACGTTGAGCCCCTGTGAGCACTTTAGTAGCGCCAATGAGGATGGTCTGATGGTTTTGGAAGAAGGGTCCCACGTCTTGCTTGTGGGGGATGAGGAGTACCCCATTGATGTTATATTTTGATGATAAGCACGTTTGACAAGTACGGTCAACTTGCTATGAGAATTTGTGAGCTTAAAGAAGCCACATTTTTTGCTTTCATTACCCTCACTGTAATCTCAAGCACGTAAGCTTAAATAATTGGGTAGACTTGTCGATTTGAATTCAAAAATAAAACAGTAGTCGGGTAAACATGAACAAATTTTAGCCTTTTTTGGGTTTAAAAAAGATGATGCATGTGTTATTACAAGCAATTTGAAAAATTGCTTCTTCAAGGCTCTTTGGGAACCAACATCAAGCTACTAACATAAAAGAAATATCACAAAAAGTTGAAATATGTGGTTTGCAAGTAGAATAACTCTTTTCATTTTTTTTTATTCCCTGAAATCTCTTTATTTTGATTTATTAGATACTTCTTTTGACTAACAAATTGTGAAAGAAGCGGGAAGATTCATTTCAAAGTTGCACACAGACCCAGTACAATTCATGGACTTTTAGGGCTTAACATGTACATTAGCCCCACGCATTCCTGCAAGGAAAGAAATAACGCCATTATGGCCCATAGTTGTGTGCTTTCGTCCTAGACTGCTTTATTTTTCCTGCACTGTTTTTTTCGCGCTTCTCTTGGTTTAACTTTTTAATGGTTTGATGCGTTCACCATCTGATATGAAAAGTACTAAGTTTAAAATAAATTTAGCGGTGAAGAACTTACCCTTTTTCTTTTTTTGGCAGAAGGAATTTACCTTGTAGTGAAAGCAGACTTGTCCTTTGATTCTGTTTAGCAAGCAATTAAGAAGTCTAGTCCTTTCTCTTATCCATAAAAAGAGGCAACTTTTCTAATTTCATGACGATAGAAAAAAACTATCAAGTATCAAGTGTCAAGGATATTGTTAAATTATTTAGCTTCTCTTATATATGCCTCTAAGACATTGGTGGGATTACAAAAAATTTTCCGGTGGTCTTCTTTAGAAGTTAGAACAAAAAAGCTTCATGTTAAGAAACACCCTAACGCATTGGTGACCATACAAATTTTTTTTTCCCCCTAAAAACAAGTCATATTGTACACTGTGATGATGAAGTGAGGTGGGTTTTAATAGAGAGACGCAAGGGGGGTGGGCTTGTAAGAAAGAGAGAGAGACGGCATGGAGGTACGCAACGGGTGGGACCTGTGGTCAAGGAAGGTCGCCGGTGGTTTGGGGCGGTGGTAATATTGTGTTTTTTAGTTTTTGGGTGGGGGGTTGGTCAACGGCGGTGGGAGGACGCTGGAGCTAAGGAAAAAAAGGGAGGGGACGAATTTGATGGTTTTTTTTACGTTTTAGATTTTAGTTTTTTTCTTTTTAATTTTAGCTTTTTAATAGTATATTAAATATTTTGCTATGCCCTTTCAATCATGTACATATCACATGATTTTTTTCCGTTTAATTTTTAACAAATTTCTGTTAGTTTAGTCTTTTTTTTTTGAGTTCAATGTCATTTCAACTTAAAAAAATTGAAACCATCAAGTTATCTTTTAAAGTAGATTGAGACTATTGAAATAATTTAGTCAAAGGATAATTATCACATTATAATCTTTTCCTATTTTTCCTTTCAAAAAACTATCCTATTAAAGTTAAATGTTGCAAATACATTTTATATATATATATATATATATATAATATTTGACCTCGCAAAACAAACACATAGCAACACAATATTCTTATAAAATTTGTTTTCTCTGTATCTCTTTATTTTATTATTATTTTTTTTTGGCTAGAACTAGAGGCTAAGCCAAGTGAGGCCTGGGGGCTGCACCTTTCAGCTAAGTCAGCTCCTGTTAAATGTTCTAATTGTAAATTTCATATAAAATATTATTAAATACGCATTTACAACCTTATTTTTGAGCTAAAATTAATTATTTTTATTGTAAAATTTCTAATTTTGTATTTTATGCAGAAGCTTTATAAAATTTCATCTACACTCTTTTTTTCTTTCTTTCGCTTCTAATTATATGGTCTGATACAAATCACGAGATTTTTAATATTTATTTTAAGATTAATTTAGTTCAAAAGTTTGACTTCACTCAAGGCCTCTAAACCTATTTTCTGGCTCAATCTCCAACTAGAACATTATTAGTGTGTTTGATATTTTTAGTTTTAACTAAAATTTTTTGTTGTTATAATATAAAACTCTCACATATTACAATAATTTTAACCAAAATATTTCAAGCACATAGTTTAAATGAATGTTCCCAAATACCATATATACCTCCACAATCAATCTTATTACTTATTCTTGAATTTTTATTTTTTGTTTTGTTTTGTTTTGTGTTTTGTTTGTTTGATTTTTTTTAAATCTCCGTTTTTGTTTTGAAGGCTGTAGGTTGGGCGTCAGTAGCTTTTAAATTGAAAGTAGATGCCAACCTACCCGAGTGTGTGCCGCCAGCTTGGTCACGCACTAAAAGCCATCTCCTCCTTTGTATCAGTCACCACCTACTCAAATCCATCCTCTTGGTAATGTGGTACCAAAATAGTAATATGAATAAATAGCTTTTCCTTGCCAAAAAAAAAAAGCACGAGGGTCGTGAAATATATTTATTAAATGTTATAGGCGCATGGTCTTTTTTATTTTTTATTTTTTATTTTTTTTTAAAGGAATGTATCTCTCTCTCTTTCTAATTAAGTCTCTGGTTTCTTTTCGTCCATTTGTCAAGCTAAATAATGCATGTGGAGCTACATAAGGAAAGGACAGAGGAAGCTTTTCAAGACCACAGGACTAGATGCATATAAAAAATGCACCCAAAGGATTTCCATGGCTTTTCCACGGTTATACTTATCCACAAGAGAGATGTTATATATATATATATATATATCTATATATATTTGATGTAAACGGAGGAAAAATGTCATCCCTTTTAAGTGGGGTTAAACATAATTCGAACCCTCAACTTATGGTTAAGATTGATAGACTAACAACTAATTAAATTGCCTTCACTTATATATTTTGAAAATAAGAGATGTATATTTAACATTAACGTTGCAGATATAATTGTATATTAGAAATACAATTATACAACATGCTAAACGGTAGTAGTATAAAATGGGACTTGAGAAATAGACCTATAGAATAAATCTATATTTTCAAAAGTGAGAGACAAAAGGAAAAAAAAAAGATGAAAAACATTTTAATCTACAAGTAGCAAGTACAAAGCTATCTAGTAGTAATTAAGCAAATAGGGAGAAAGGAAAAAGCTCATAAGCCATAAGGTAAAAGAAAATTTGGGCAAACAAAAAGATTTATTAATCCCCGATGTGTATTAAAACTATAAAAATAGTTTTGAAACGGAATTATGAGAATAAAATAGAGTCTAAAAATCTTAATCGAAATAAGTCTTAGTGTTATACAAGGTGTAGGTCCACATCCGGGGGTCATGTATTATCTAATCCGCCCTATTCCATACCCCAATCTGAGTTAGATGTAGAGATGTGCATAATAAAAAGAACAAATCATGGCTTCATTTGGTTACATTGTTCTTATTATATAATTTCAATAGTTGTAGTGTAAAACTCTTATATATTATAGTGTAGAGTAAAAATAGGTTATAGTGTAAAGCTTTTTATAGGCTTTGGTAAACTGGTTACAAATATGTTGTCAGATACACTCCATGAAAAGTATCCACTCTTTTGGTAGGCTGTACTTTTCAAATTACAACTTCAAATATTTACCAATACTAATGTCTCATTTAACAAAAGCTTGTGCTTTTGTTCAAGAGAGAAAGAAAGATAGCAATGACTTTTCAATAAGTGTTTTAGACTATATTTTTAAAATGAAAATTTTTATGGTGAAGAATGTAATTTTACTTCACTGGTAGAGTTGAGCTTTTTAGCAGTCAGATTAGAATTTTGACGATCTAATTTGCAATTGTCCATGTTAAAATTTGCAATGTATGATACATAACTGCTTTCAAGAATAGATCAGACCGTTAAAAAGTTAATTTGACTGTTAAAACATTGATGCTCTACCAGTGGAGTAAAATTGCTTTCTTTGCCATAGAAATTGCCTCTTAAAAAAGCTTAAAAGGGCTAAAATACACTTTCTAATAAGTAATTATTAAAACCTGAGTACAAATTTTAAAGGTTTTTTACGGTCTGTTTGGTAAATGAATTCGAATTAATGATTCGATTTGAGTTAGTATGATTTGAATTAGGATTTGAGTGAGTAATTTGAATTGTTATCCGAATTGATGTTTGAATGTGCATTTAAATTTTAATCTGAGTATGGAATAAAATTGAAATTTATGTTTAGAGAGGTAGTAAAAATAGTTTTTGATTTATCAATAAATCTAATAAAATCTTAATGTTAATGATCTTAAAAAATATACAATATAAATCTTAATAGAAGACTTTTTTGAGTAGTGGTATTTTATGGTTTTATCTAGAAGCTTTTAAGGTGAGTAGCTACACACTTTTAAATACCGCTATTGTTGGAAAAAAAAAAAAAATCTAAAAAGCTTTAATGCTGAAAGAGATAAGATATTACCCACCCTAGTATTTGTGGGGGGGGGGGGGCGGCTGGGGCGCGCGGTGGCTCATTCTCATATTGGTACTAAGCGCGGTGGCTCATTCTCATATTGGTACTAAGAACAATAAACCTATAAATTATAATTAACCCTTATTTAAAACCAATAATTAACCAATTTAAGTTGGCACAAAATCAATTTGTTTTGAATACAGAAAAAATATTTTTGTTACATGAACTTGGTTATCTTTGTCAACTACCGATCACGTATTTCCTTATTGAACAAATAGAGCGTTGAAATATAGCTGTTTGACTCGTACATAGTTCTAGATCCTTTTTTTGGCGTGTAAACTTTAATGATTCCTAAACCACTTTCCCTAACGTGCAATAATGGATGGCAAAGCCATAATTGTCTTTCAAATAGCAGTTTCCATTTTCTCTGGAAGTTTTCCTTCCATCTAAAAAAGAAAATTGGCATGACTTTTGGTTTTAGGTAGAATTAAGCCGTGATTCATGACATTATGCATTAGCGGCGGCTGGTGAAATTTTCTTCTATTTATTAATTAGTTAACTTATTTGTTTTTTTTAAGGAAAGAGTGCAGCTTTTGGTAATTACAAACGAAAAGAAACGAATAAAAAGGGTAATCAGCCCTTCATAAGTCAAGGCCCTTCCAATTGGTATTGTCGCCTAATTTTGTACAGATGAGGTATATATACTCTCCGCTCGCCCACTCAAAAGAAATCAATGGAGCATTGGCATGGCTCCAATCCTCCAGTTATATGGAAATGAATAATTGTGCCACTGTGTTGAACTACTATTAGACGGTGCTTTTCCTGCTTTTGAGGCATGTATAGGGTGTTTGGCAAACACTGTTAGTATTAATTTTTTTGTTCAAAATATTGTAACATATGAAAGTTTTATGCTGCAGTAATTTTTGGCTTTTTACTATAACATGTGAGAATTTTACACTATTCCTTAACAAAAAAGTTGATTCTAATCATGCTTGCCAAACACCTTTTAAATTTTACGTAGACTCAAGATGTGCTGTCATATTTTCGTATCCTCTTGGGTGTCCTACCAATTAAATTTTGAAACATAAATGAATTATTTAATTATTTTTAATACTTAAGTTCTACATATGTGTTTAGGTTGTCAAGTTTAATAGGGTGTTTAGGAGTATTAGTTAAAATGTTGGTTCTAACCACCAAATAGTATAAAGCTTTCACATGTTATACTAAAAAGCAAAAAGTTGCTACATTGTAAAGTTTTCACATGTTACAATGTTTTAAACCAAAATGAACTCTAATCATGATTCTAACCACACTTCCCAAACATCTTATAAATGACGTATCAAATAAATAACAGAAGGGACAACTAAGGGATAGAAAAATAAAACAATAAATCTAAACTCACGTGCGCATACATGTGCATACCTAATTTGTTGAATTTTTTTATTTATAAATTTTGTTTAGGTACATAGTTCAAACTAAAGATTTGGTTTGAAAAAATGTAGCAGTTTAAATTTTACGACGCAACATGCTATAGTAAAATTATTAGTTTATTTATCGATTGGTTATTTGAGAGAGTTGTTTCAGTTGAACAATTAGGTAAATAAAAAAATTTATAAAAACTATATTTGACGTTAAACAAATGTTCTAGAAAATTGAGGCAAACTTTAAGCAGAGACATATATATATTTATATATATTTGAGGGTAATGATTTTGATGGAGACAAATTAGATAGAGGAAAGTGCTTTAATGACATACATTTTAGACTTTTAGTTTTAACAAAAATACAAAAAAGAAGGGCAAATGAAAATAACAAAATATTTAGGAAAGAAAAGGGGAAAAAAAAAAGAGAAGAAGAAATGCTAAAAAGGAGAACAAAAATGGAAAATAAAAAAATTGGGGAAGAAAAGCGGTGGGGGAACAAAATGGTGCGTTTTAGTAAAAAATGAACAATGAAGATTGGATTTCCCACATATCAAATATTTATTCATATTGAATGACCATTGTATACCTACTGAATTCAAGATGTTTATGACATTTAGAAACGCAGTTACACTTACAAATAGGGTGTTTGAGAGAGTGGTGGGAACCACTTTTACTGTAGCATGCGAAAACTTTTTACTGTAGCAAATTTGTTTTTTTATTACTGTAGCATGTGAGAACTTTTTACTGTTTATAACTGAGATTGTGGTGGGAACCACTTTGCCAAACGGGGCCTAATATAGTTCTAATTAACTTTTAACGTATTTGTATTTTCTATCGCAAAATTTGAGTCAAAATTGGTAATGTAGTTCAAGATGCATCAGATGGAACTAACAAAAAATTTACCATTCTCTTTTATTGGTGTTGGGCTTGCTATGCTTGGTATTTTCCTGTTTTGGCTTGTGAAATTTTATCGCTCTCGTTTGTAATAATGATGGGTCTTACCCCATTTTTAGTTTGTGTTTTTTTTTTTTTGGTTTGATGTTTGATTGTCTTTTTTGCCTGCAACATCTAATTTTTTACTTTTTTTTTTCTACGACCTTAACACTATGAGTTTTTGGGCATGAGTTGATTGGATTTTCTATCGACCTTAGGAGATTTGATTGAAAGCTATGCGCGCGCGCGCTCTATCCTTGGCGTCTTTTTTTGAATTTTTTTTTTTTTCCTGTTTATGGAGTCTGTTATATGTTGTTTTTCCTTTAGTTTTATGTGTGTCTTACGATAGAAATGGTTGTTTATTAGTCGTGTTTTCTATATTACGGGTATTGATTTGTACAACGTGAGAGATTGAGCGCGCACACAGATGGATGGACTACGTAAGAGTATTGATTTGTGCCGTGTTTTCGCATGTTTAAATACATTTTTCCCTTTCATAATTTTTTTTGTTGAATAAAATATAGTTTTAGAGGGCTCAATTAAAATGTCTAAAGATTTTAAAGAGGGAAAAAAAAATCAGAATTCTATATAAGTAAAGTCATGTGGCTCTACCACTAATCGGATATAATCACTTCCACCTTCACTTAGTATAATATTGTTAACTTTGAGCCTAAGGCTGTATAGTTTTGCTTATTGACTTCACCTCAAAAGGCTTAATATTATTAGGAGATGATATCCTTAATTATGAACCATTATAAGCACCTTTTCTTGGCCTTTTTTGCTTCAAAGGAATTATGATTGTCCTGCTCAATCTACCATCGGAGGCCCAATGTTCTCGTTGGCCACACTTTGGGCTGAGTTCCCCTTTCTTAACTCTCTTTGCCTCAAGAGAACTATGATTGTCGTAATCACTCTACCTTTGGGGCCCAACGTCGTCACACTTTCGGCTAGGTCATAACTCGGATACCATCTATAACGACTTGCACTTTCACTTGATATAATATTGTCCGTTTTGGATCTAAGCCTGCATGGTTTTGTTCTTCGGTTTCACCCCACTTAGTATGAACCATTACTCATGACTATTTTTAGGTAATGTGGGACTACACAACCTAGCATTTATTGACCTTTTTCGTCTCAAAGAAATTATGGTTATCACATCGGATCGTGTTTGAACCGAGTTTATCTTGAAGAGAGGGAGAGATAAAAAAAAGATTATCATTATTATTTTTTTAAAAAATTAACATCTTCATGTTTAAAAATTTCCACCGGTATAACCGCTATTTAAGAAAAAGTTAACTAAATCCTCCAAATTTGTTTCTGAAGGCCGGAATGAAATTTTAAGAAAACATAAAATCATATTTTTATTTTAAAAAAGTTATTTAATGTTATATTCTTTTTACATTGATAAGGGCAAAAAAATTAATCTGCAGAAATTGACTTCAAGACTGGGGATAACTTTTTATTTAAATAATTACCAGTTTCCCAATAAAATAATGAGAAATTACTCACACATCCATTTTTTTTAACAAAAATAAAAAATACCTTCCAAAAAAAAAACAAAAGAAGATCAGAAGAGAAGAAGAAGTTGATCGGGTTAATGCTTGGGCTTGAGCACGTGGACATGGCTTGCAGTCGTAGGCCCACGCGTGGAATGAGATCCAACGGACGTAGGCCGAAGTAAGGTTCAGAGCAACGGACGCTGGCTTCCACCATAAGATTTTCACGAACGAGCATGCTACACGTAATCTAAGCACAAAACAAAACTATCCCATTCACACATACGCATTAAAAAAAAAAATCGTGAGGAAAAAAGAAAAGAGAAGAAAAATAAAAAATCAAATCCCGATATCGCCCTTTGACCTCATCCCAGTCAAAAGGGGCCTCAATTTCGCAACGGCAGGAACAAATGTAAAAACTATTAAGAATCAAGGGTGTTTTCGAGAATCAAAAAATTAAAACGCCGGGTACTAAATAACGGCTAACGGAGGAAAAACCCGGCCGGCGAGAGGGCCCTTGATATTTCCTATATAAACCCCGTAACTACGCCTCTTCCGTGCTTCATATTTGCGTTCTCTCTTGGCTTCTCTCTCTCTCTCCTATTTCTCTCTCGCTCTTGCCTCACCCTACAACAAGAGCTTTTTAATAGGTAAACTTCCCATCTTATACAGTACTTAAAATCTTATTTCCTTTTTTTTTTGAATTTTTTGGGGAGAAATATTTTGATTTTTTTTGTTTATTTATATTTTTACGTTATAATGAAAGATCAGTAAAGATGAATAATGAGATTAGAGAATGACCTAATCGCCTGGTTGACCATTAGATTAATGTATTGGTTCTCGAATTTTGATCTGTTTTGGAGTGTGTGGATTGTCGTTTTGGGTTGAAAAAGGGTCGTTTGGGATAAGGATAATCCAATTGTTGGAGAAAGGGAGTGATTTATAGAGGTTTTTTTGGATGGTTTAATGCCCTAGAATGAATGCTCGGTCAGTTCTCAGGATTGGAATTTTGTTGGGACTTTGGATTTGATTGATTGGCTACTGTGAAAACGTAATTAGTTTTTGATCCGAGGTGATTTGTTGGTTTGGTTAGTGATTATAGTTGGTAATCTTGTGTCTAATCGTGATTTCTGGGTTCCTCTGTCGTTTTCATTTGGTTGTTGATTTGGTTTTTCATCTGGTGATAATTAATTATGCCTAATTGAAGTTTCTGTTAGGGTTTCCTTTTTTTTTTTTTTTTTACGTTAATGAAATTGGGATTTGTGTTGGGTCTTAGCTCTGGATTGTGGTATTTTGTGCCGTCCAATCCTTGCTGTTTTACATCGTGGTGTGTCGTACTCGTATCTTTAGAGTTAGAAGTGCACATCAGGTGATTTTGTTTCTGCACAGCATTATGGTACTTTGCTGATTATGATACATTTGAATGTTACTTTTGGGATCAATAATTTGATATTTAAATCTGAGGATAAGGTTTGTACCCGCAAGGTGTTCTTAGTTTTTATTCTGGTTGTTCTTCTTGTTTCGTAACTTTGTTGTTCATAGTAATACATTATTCATGAATTGAAGTGTTTTACTTGTGTCTTTGCTGAACTTAGAGCCTTTTGGTTTTAGTTTGGTTCTTAGAGCCTTTTGGTTTTAGTTTGGTTCTCTTACACTGGCTTACTATTCTGTTTCATTTTTCATTTTCTAGGAAGGAATACGCGAAAACGGCAATTTCGATTTTTAGGATACAAAGCTTAGTTTGTATGTATTTACATATGAGATGGGTTCTCGAGGAAGGCCATTATTTGATCTCAATGAACTCCCTTCCGAGGATAATGAGGAGAGCGATGGTGCCTTATGCTTCCAGCCACAAAAGGCATTGCCGTCTACAAATCTCCAGAATGTGGAGAGGCTAGCAGCATCAGGTGCTCCCCCGGGAATGTTAAACAATAATGCTTTTCAACACACGCCTTCTGGATCTGGCTTTCAGCCTTTTGTTCGACCCAGGTCTGGCCACGGCCCAGAAAGAGGCGGTGAGAAGAAGGTGACAACAGATCAGAGTTTGCAGAATCCCTCATCTTTTAAGTCAAATAATGAGGAGGCAAAAGTAGTGCCATCCCTTGTTTCTGGACGTTTGGATGGACCATCCACGGAAAGAGAAGAAGGAGAATGGTCTGATGCTGAGGGTTCTGCTGATGTACCTGGAAGTAGTAGTTTAGGTAAAGAGGGAAAAATGTCACAAGAGCAAGGAACGTCTGGAGCAATGGATCATGTCGCTTCGGGTGTTAATGCTAATGATAATTCTTTAGCTGTAGATCTAGGCCCCAATGATCGCAGCAGTAAAAGTAACCGTAATGTGGAGGGAAATGCAAAAGGTGACATATTCATGGATGGTCAAGAGGAACGTGGTTGTGTTCCAAAACAACGAGAAGTCAAGGGTGTTGAAGCGAGTCATGCAGTCAAGTGTGCAAATAATCCAGGCAAGAGGAAGATTGATCAGCAAAATGAGGCAAAACTTGGTAAGAAACGTAATAGGCAGACCATGTTCCTCAATTTGGAAGATGTTAAGCAAGCTGGCCCTATCAAAACTTCAACACCAAGAAGACAGACCTTCTCGTCAACCATTACAACCCGTACAGTGAAGGAACCCCGTAGTATTCTGCCACCTGCTGAGTGCTTCGGAGAAAAGCAAAACCAGACAATAATTAAGGACCAGAGACAAGTCGATGCCTCTTCTGGTGAAGGAGGAACTCCTTTGGATTCGAGCGAGTCAAAATATGAAAGTAACGATGATGTGAGTTCTGGGATACTAGGTAGGCCTAGGAAGCTTAATGGTGATAGTGATGTTGCTGAGGAAGCCTTGCCACCCATTTCAAGACAGAGTTCATGGAAGCAGCCTACTGATACGAGGCAAATGAAGAATTTCCAGGGTCCTAATAGGAAGCCAGCTCTGATTGGTCAAAATCCCATGGATCTGAAAATGGGAAACAAAAAGCTTCCACCAGCCAAAAAGCAAATGACAACGAGTAATTCATACCAAGACACCTCTGTAGAGCGTCTTATTCGAGAGGTTACCAATGAAAAGTTCTGGCATCACCCAGGTATGTTGTTTTCTTATGTTACGTAGTAGTATTCCTGGAAATATGGCATCACCCAAAGTTGTATTGACAATATTCCTGTTTTTTTATGCCAGTGATCCATGCCCCCTCAATTGTTACACCATGAGACTCAATAACACAACTTGCAAAGGTGATGACAATTATAGCGTGAAATCGAGATCTTGAATTGCAATGATTTTACATTTTTATCTCAATTTCACTATGTTATTCTTGTCACCATCATATGCATTGTGTCTCTGAATATTCTCATGGTATATTGATTAAGGGGTGAGACACATACGTAACTTTTAAAAAAAAAAAAAAACGAAACAATGAAAATCTTCTTGAACTAGAAAAAGCTAAAATACATCAGGTTTCAGATGATGAAATATGTAACTTTAACTTTGTGTAGAGATGATGAAATATGGAATTTTGGGTGACGGGTTTTTTAAATTAGTTTGTGAACAAGTATAAGCTGATGCTGAGCTGCTCATGCGTTACAGACGTTGGAAAGGTATCCTTGTTCAATTTGGTGGGTTTCTAACCATTGGGAGTGCTTGCTAGATAGAAGAATACTCCTGTTATGATGAAAGTTTTCTTTAGTTGAGACAACATTTGACATAATTTCTGCAGCTGATGGATACATTTAAATTTTCACTGGGGTTAAATGTTTTTGATACTTAAGGTTTTTTTTTTTTGTGAATGCGAGAACAGGATGGATGTTTTACGGTTTCTGGCCTATATATATTTTGCATGCGGTACCTTTATTACAAATGCTTTAGGCAATCTGCTTATCTTTTTATTGCCTGGAGCATTGATATGTATTGCACTTGTTCCCCCACCCACTCCCTCTTCTATATCCCTCGTCGAAGTTGCTCAGTATTTTTGCTATCTCTTTGATGAATTTTTTACTTTAATTTTTACTAATTGAAATTACAATTCCCAGGGGAGACTGAACTGCAATGTGTTCCTGGTCGGTTTGAATCTGTGGAGGAATATATCAGAGTATTTGAGCCTTTGCTGTTTGAGGAATGCAGAGCACAGCTTTACAGCACCTGGGAGGAATTAACTGAAACGGTTTCAAGAGATTCACATATAATGGTCCGTGTGAAGTGCATCGAAAGGAGAGAAAGAGGTATTATTGTAGTTGAATGTTTGTAATTTGGCAATACACTTGAATACCATATGCTTAGAGGTAGAACTTTGCTTTAATACACAGCTGAGATATTTGTGTGGAGGTATATCATTTTGATTTGCTACAGGAGTGTTTGGAGTGGATTTTCTAAACCCCTTTCTTCTCCTTGTGATTTGACCGTGTTCTTTTGGCTGCAAGCGAGATGGAATATACAAATTCGAGCTGTATTTTTGGCACATCTTTTTGGTTATGTTTCTTTAACTATCTAAAGTACTTTTGTTGTTGGCTTAGGATGGTATGATGTGGTAGTCCTTCCAGCGAATGAGTGCAAATGGACATTTAAGGAGGGTGATGTTGCTGTTCTTTCGTCTCCCAGGCCTGGGCCAGGTTATTTATTTATTTATTTTAACAAAGCTTATGCTTATTCTTGTGTCTATTATTTGGTATGATACGTTTTGTTCAATTCACTAATGTAATTGCTTAATTTGTCAATTAGTTCGATCCAAGCGTAACAATGCCTCTATAGTTGAAGATGATGAAGAGCCTGAAATGAGTGGACGTGTTGCTGGTACCGTTAGGCGACATATTCCCCTTGACACTCGTGATCCCCTGGGCGCAATCCTTCATTTTTATGTTGGAGACTCGTATGATTATAACGGGTATTTTATGGATTTTTTTTCCCAATCCATTTTATGTTGTGGACTATTCTTATTTTTGTTACTGCAGTTGTTTAGATATCTTTATGTTTTGTCTTGTATCCTGTTACCTTTATCTTTGAGAAATTGTGTTAACGCCCTTTTTCTGTCCTTTATGATATGGATGTACCAGCTCAGATGATGATCATATCCTAAGAAAAGTGCAGCCTAAAGGTATTTGGTACTTGACAGTGCTTGGATCTCTTGCAACCACTCAGCGGGAGTACATTGCGCTTCATGCATTTCGCCGTCTGAATTCACAGGTGAAAGTGACTTTTTTAGCATCTTTCAATTTATGAAGCCTTGCATAAATATTCTTTATTACTGATTCTCTTATAACAGATGCAAGCTGCAATACTCCAGCCGAGTCCTGCACACTTCCCAAAATATGAAGAGCAGACCCCTGCTATGCCTGACTGCTTCACTCAGAACTTCGTTGATCATCTACACAGAACCTTCAACGGCCCCCAGCTAGCGGCAATCCAATGGGCTGCAATGCATACAGCTGCTGGTACCAGTGGCGGGATGGCAAAGAGGCAAGATCCATGGCCTTTCACTCTTGTTCAAGGACCTCCAGGTACAGGTAAGACACACACTGTTTGGGGAATGCTAAATGTCATCCATCTGGTTCAGTACCAGCATTATTACACTTCTTTGCTTAAGAAACTAGCACCTGAGAGCTATAAGCAAGCTAATGAGAGCAACACTGACCATGTGCCTGTGGGATCAATTGATGAGGTTCTTCAAAATATGGACCAGAATCTCTTTCGTACTCTTCCAAAGCTCTGCCCAAAACCCAGAATGCTAGTTTGTGCGCCATCTAATGCTGCAACCGATGAGCTTCTTGCTCGTGTCCTTGACCGAGGATTCATTGATGGTGAGATGAAAGTTTATCAGCCTGACGTAGCTCGAGTTGGGGTTGATTCACAAACACGTGCTGCACAAGCTGTCTCTGTTGAGCGCAGGACTGAACAGCTTCTGGTCAAGAGTCGAGAGGAAGTTTTAGGATGGATGCACCAGTTAAAAACTCGTGAAGCTCAGTTGTCTCAACAAATAACCAGCCTTCAAAGAGATCTTACTGTTGCGGCTGCTGCTGTTCGCTCCCAAGGATCGGTTGGTGTTGATCCAGATGTTCTTGTTGCTCGGGATCAGAATCGAGATGCTTTGCTTCAGAATCTTGCAGCAGTGGTTGAGGGCAGGGATAAAATTTTAGTTGAGTTGTCTCGCCTTCTCATATTAGAAAGCAAGTTCCGTCCTGGCAGCAACTTTAATTTGGAAGAAGCTCGTGCTAATCTTGAGGCAAGTTTTGCCAATGAGGCTGAGATTGTTTTTACTACCGTCTCAAGCAGTGGTCGCAAGTTGTTCTCTCGTCTTACTCATGGGTTTGATATGGTAGTGATAGATGAGGCTGCCCAAGCTAGTGAAGTGGCAGTTCTTCCTCCCCTTTCTCTTGGTGCTGCACGATGTGTTCTTGTTGGGGATCCTCAGCAGCTTCCTGCGACTGTTATTAGCAAGGCGGCTGGAACCTTGTTATACAGTAGAAGTCTCTTCCAAAGATTCCAGCATGCAGGGTGCCCCACAATGTTGTTATCTGTACAGTACAGGATGCATCCTCAAATCCGTGATTTCCCTTCAAGGTACTTTTACCAAGGACGCCTTACAGACAGTGAAAGTGTTGTTAATTTACCCGATGAGCAGTACTATAAAGATCCTTTACTTAGACCTTACATATTTTACGACATTACTCATGGGCGGGAGTCTCACAGAGGTGGATCTGTCTCTTATCAGAACATGCATGAAGCACAAATTTGTCTTCGCATGTATGAGCATCTTCGAAAAGCTGCGAAATCATTGGGGTTGGGTAAAATTTCAGTTGGCATAATCACACCATACAAGCTGCAACTAAAATGCCTTCAACGTGAGTTTGAGGATGTTCTGAATTCAGAAGAAGGAAAAGATCTATATATTAACACTGTAGATGCTTTTCAGGGTCAAGAACGTGATGTGATTATAATGTCCTGTGTACGTGCCTCAAGTCACGGGGTTGGCTTTGTTGCTGATATCCGTCGAATGAATGTTGCTCTCACGCGTGCAAGAAGGGCTCTTTGGGTAAGGTTTTCACTTTTCACTTTCCACTTTCCACTTTCATTTGCATTTGTGGCATCTGTATATTGGAGACGTGCTTTTTATCTATTCTCTGGTGGTTGCTTTGAAAAAAACTAACATTTCAATTCTTTTGGGATCTTTATATCTTAACAGGTTATGGGGAATGCTAATGCTTTGATCCAATCTGATGACTGGGCTGCATTGATTACCGATGCCAAATCCAGGAACTGTTATATGGACATGGACTCTCTTCCTAAAGAATTTCTAGTGCCAAAGGGACCTTCTTACACTCCATTGCCAGGAAAGGTCTTGTCTAATGCTAGGGGTTTAAGGTCCGGTGGACCAAGGCATAGATCATTTGATATGCACATGGAATCTAGGTCAGGCACACCATCAGAAGATGATGAGAAATCAGGTGTCGTAATTTCTAGAAATGGAAGTTACCGACCCTTTAGGCCACCATTTGGGAATTCTTTAGATGACTTTGATCAGTCAGGTGATGGATCTAAGGATGCCTGGCAATCTGGCATACAAAAGAAGCAAAATTTTTCCGGGCCTATGTCAAAGAGAGATTTGTAGGCATAAATGGTTGTCCATGAATTCTATTGTGCTTCAAGGAGCTTACCGTCATGGTATTCTTTGTTTTTCCCAATCTTCGATGGTACTTCTGGTGCTGCAGCACAAAGCTATATGTGCATGACTGGTCTGAGAGCCGAAAATATTAAATTAGAAACGCATTAGTTGGACTTCATGCTGGATTCAACTGCGGTCAGCAGATCAGGGAACAAATTGGATTCAGAAGAGTTGGCACTCCAGACTCCAGTTAAGCAAAAATTGAATGCTTTTGCAGTATATCTGGTTGGTTGAATCAACTCCTATAATTTCTTGCCAAGGGGCTGGATGCTATTGAGTTAGTTCAGTTGGTTGGACAACTTGGCCTTTTTTGCTATTAAATCCTCCAGCTTTTACAGCCTTTGGGTAAGTGCTATTGCGTGTTTAGAATTTCACTTCTCACAAAAACAAAGGCTCTTTTTGTTTTTGTTCTTAAAATTTTTGAAAATATTTTCGCGCATTTTTTTAGACAAAAATTTTAAAAACACTCTCAGCACAATTCTAAAAAAATTCTTAATTTTGAAAACAAAAATATTTTCACTTATTTTAAAGACGATACCAAACGGCTCTATTTTTATGCGCTTGTCTTGTCCCTGTTAATCTTTCCTTTCTATAATTTACTTTGGCCCAGTTTCATTTAGTTTACATTTCAAATATTGAATGTCAATTCCTCAGGAATCTTTTTGAGAGGGACTTTGAGCTACGGACCTAAATTGTGAAGGAGATATCTGGCCCATGTTTGTCGGTGACTCTAGCTGTTGTCTAACTCAATCAAACCGCTGACTTTTTTGGTTGTTGGTGCTGCTATAGAGTTGTCACTTCAAGTAGAAAAGTTTCATAGTTTACAAGGAGGCAATGTACATTCTTTGGACGTGATAATGCAATTTACATGACCAATTGAAAGGGGTAGGCAAAACTTTGTTGGGTCTCTTTTTTCATTTTAAATGTTTGTTTCTGCTGCTTGGGAGGCTAGTACTAGTCTGGCATCCATGAGACAGATACCGTTACTTGGAAAGATATCTGTACAGAAATGGGGAAGTACGGGATTTGCATTAGAGAAACCCAAATTACCAGAGGCAGTCTTTGAGAAGCTCAACCCACTCGTACATAAACATCTTTCAGTTGTGGAATTCATATAATTTTCTTCTTGCGCTCTGGTGAAGAGACAAGAAATTTCTTTCATATAATTACTACCATAAACACATACAAAACCTTCGCTTGAGGCTAGTCTGAGTCCGCTCAGTGACATCCACATGCAAGCTGAATCCTCTTTACTAATCAACACTCAAAATAACTCGGGTTATTATAACAAAAATTGAAGGGTTAATCGCAGAAAGAGTTTCACTCTAGTCCCTGATCTTAAAATGTCTCAAACAAATCCATGATCTATCAGCTTGTTTTAGGTTTAGTCCTTTTTATCAGTTTAGTGTTAAAAATAGAACAAAACATACTTGATATTCGCATAGTGTTATATTACATTTTTTGGTTCATTGAAACAAACCGAGAGATCAAACAGTGGGTTTGGGACGCTTTTAATAGTCAGGGATAAAAGTGAGTTTTGAGTATAAAGTTCGGCTATTATTTGCGAGATTAATTCAAATTTTAACCATAATGACTGGCTTATTGGTTTAGGATCTTGTCCTGGATGCTCTGCTTAAAGTTAAAGCTTTGAATGGCAATTTAGTTTTATATATATATATATATATAAAAGATCTCCAATCCTCCAATAGATTAACTAGCAGCTCATGTCATACAAAAGAACGCCAATTTGTCGGTGATTAAGGGTCGTTTGTTTCGATAATTCTTTAGATTTATTGGACTTAAATTTAAATTTGAGTATTAATAATTTTTTAAATACGTGTTTATTTTTCTCAAAATCTGAATCATTTGAGTATCAATAATTCAAGTTTTTAGAGTTTTGACTCCCTTAAACTTTTGATACTCGGATATCTTTGCTACAGTAAAAACTAAAATTCTCTCTTTTATATTTGAAGAAAAAAATCATAACTTATTTATTTGTTATCCAATTGAAATGATTTTTTTTATTGTGTTTTTTGTAATGAGAGTAATAAATTAAGATCTATGTTACATATTTTTTACAATCATTAACATTAATATTTTATTAGATTTGTTGATAAATCAAAAATTATTTTCACTAGTTATCCAAACACAAATTTCAATTTTATTGTATATTCAGATTAAAACTTAAATGCACATCTAAACGTCAATTTAGATAACAATTCAAATCACTAACTCAAATCCTAATTCAAATCAAGTCATTAATTTAAACCTATTTACCAAACGGAAATAAAACTCATTTCCTATGACTGACCTTGCCAAGGTCGACAATGTCTGTTGGAGGAAACAATTGCACATGGACAGAAGGACATTGGCCTTTTTTGATATTGTTTTGAGAATTTTTGAAAAAGTTCTTTTGTACTTTTTTAAGATAAAAATTTCAAAAACACTCTCGGCATAATTTTCAAAAAAATTTTATTTTTCAAAATAAAACTATTTTCACCTATTTTAAAAACACTATCAAACAGACCTAATTGATTTCTAACAATTCATGTTACTATTAGCTTTACAAAGAACATGCTCATTTTTTTAAATTGAACTCAAACCCACTTCATATAAGCTTCCAAAGAACGCGTTCAATTATATAATTGGCTTAAACCAACTTTGCCAATCATTTGGTGGACAAGTTGAACATGTGTGACCTGAGCATAATGCTAGGTAGGGATTTTTAAAATAACGGAATGAGTGGGGAATTGGGTGGACTATTTTGGCAGTGAGCTGATGAGCTGCCTTTACCCGAAGGAAGAAAATGTGGGATTTGAAATTGGGGAAACTTAGAGCAATGCCACTGAAAAACTTCAGTTTATGATTTATACCACAATGGTATAGATTTAAACACAAAAAAATTATACCATAAACTTAAAAATCATATGAAACCTGTAAAATGTCATCTATTTTTCTCTATTAAATTGTTTAAGAAATGTGGTTAGAACTAATAATTAAAACTAATTTTAGTTAAAAATATTATAGCATATGAGAATTTTATATTGTAACAACTTTCTGTTTTGTTACTATAATTGTTGAGAACTTTACATTTTTTTTTTTTGTTAGAATGTTCTAACTAAGATCTAAACACTCTATATATATAAATGTAGTATACAATTTCGGACCCTTAAGTTACATTAGAATCACAGGATTAGAGTAGTGTGCAAGGAAATGTTTTTGGTAGTCCAGTATGAATGGAATTTTTTTTTTATTGATAAGTAATACAGTATGAATGGAAATTTAATAGTTAAGACATTCCAGAACTAAATTCTAAAGTAACATTTAAAAGTATACACTTATCAACGTTTTTTCCGGTCCACCCATTTTACCGGTTTTTTATTCTATACTTGTTTGTGATTCAGCACTTAGTGGATCCACTTGATTGATACTCTTCCATTTTGAACCAAAAAAAAAAAAAAGTTCCAAATATAAATTTTCTTTCCAGTTAACCCGAAAAAAAAAAAAACCCATCTCCGGGTGTTAAGTCCTACTTCCTATGGAATAGATAACGGATATTCCTTTTCACGTTTTCGCCTGGTTCGTTGGTTTCATTTTGGTTTGGTTTTCTGACTCCGGAAAAATAGCTCTTTTTTCTCAGACGCCTCAGTCAGGTCAGTTCCCAGTTTTCTGCATTTGAATCTTCTCTATTATTACATGCCACCTGTTTTTTTTTAATGGGTTTTTTTTTTATTTGTTCAGAAATGAATTATATTTTTATTTTTAGTTGGTTTTGGTTTGATTTCATCATAGTCCATAAAAAGCGTGTTTATGAATTAATCTTGGCATTAGGGGTTTACTTTTTTTTTTTTTTTGACTTGTGAATATGGAATTTCTAATTGCATGATTGTCCCCATCTTTAGTTAGTAGTCCATGGTTGATTTACGTCTTAAAATTTGTTGACATGTTCGTGGGTTAGTCCAATGGTGATCCAAAAACGTTTACTATTTTTACGTTAGTTTCTTCTCGCCTAAATGTGCTGGCCTACTAAAATCTGGAGGTGGGTCCATATGATTATGAAGATTGGAACTCTTGCGAGTAATTTTTAAGCAGGTGTACGGAAGTACTTAGGAAAAAGGAGAGGGACGTGCTCTAACTAGCTGCATTGTAAAGGTCACTAATGGGATTGAAATGCGAAGAATAACAAGGTAGGTACCCAAAAATAAAAGTAAAAATAGAAAACCCCATTGGCAACAGGCAGCTTTAGAATGCTGTATTTTCATCAAGTTACATTTTTTTTTTAAGTATGATATGATTTAACAGTTAGAAAAGCGAAATACAAATGCAGGATCGTTCTGCAGAAGTTCATTTATAATAGCTTATTTTTCGAGATCGAATTGCGACATTGTTTACGGAGCATCTAGTGGCGAGTCATGGTACGGAGCATCTAGTGGCGAGTCATGGCATTGATTATTAGTGAAGGTGTTGGTGTACTGTTATTGGATTGGGATGGAAATTGCCTTTGTGTGCATTATTGAGTTGCTAACAGAAAAGGGTGTCTAATGCTGAAAAGATGAAAAATGGGCCCGTTTGTTGAAAGTGAGCTTTAATTCTCTTTGTCCTGAATTGATGGGGATTTAAAAATGACCAAAAAGTGAGCAAAAGATTATACATGTGGTGTGCTGTAGCTAAAGTGGTCCTCGGGTTGGAACTTCTAATCTCGTTGCATGCGGTGTAAAACTAAGAAATTCTACTTGCTTTCTGAGCTGTTCATGGTGGTTTTGGATGTGAAAGTGTGAGACCCACTTCAATGTTTCAACAATTTTCTTGAACGTTCTCGAAATTTCGTACCATACATGTGGAAAACATTCCAAAATTATTCATCGCAACTATATTTTCTTTCAGATTGGTTAGTGAACGAGTGATTTTTTTTGGTTACTTTCCTTTTGAAATTTAAGAACGGGCATGTTTATGGGATTAAATATACCACTGCTGCGTGAGAGAGTTAACCTAAAATAAGGGCGTCCATTGGAAGTGAATATATTTGAAGTTTGTTGGTTCACTGCTGCAATGTGTGTGTGTGTGTGTGTGTGTGTGTGTGTTTTCCAATGGTTCATTGATTTCTAAGTTCTTCAAGTTAAGGATATAATCTCTCTTTAACTGGGGAGATTCTTAATCATTTTGAATGTCTTATAATAATGCTGAACATGTTTCTAGTTTCAAGGATGATTAAAGTGATTTTCATTGTAGATATTGAATATCTTGTACTAATTAAGCAATGACTTTGAGGGTACAATGAAAATAGAATCAATGCAGAGATATGAGAATTTGAAGTTTTTATTTTTTGTAGGAGCCCTGTTTGAAAGCTATGAGTTCAAGCATAAAGAAATCTCCTTCAAATGGCAGCGAGAAGATTTTAGCACCAGAAGAACAGCAGGCAAAGGTATCTTAAGTTATTCTCCTATCTTACTATCCATAAATAAGTCCTCTTCTTTGATATCAAGAAGTGAAGAAGAAGAAAAATACAATTAAAAAAACGAACTCCTGAATGCTTTTTCACGTTTGCAGTTTAACGAGGTGTGCCAGATAAGTTGTCCATTTACTGTTCTGATGTAACAATTTGTCGATATTTAACGGCAAGAAACTGGAATGTCAAGAAGGCAACTATGATGCCGAGAGAAAGCTTAAAGTGGAGGTCAGAATACAAACCAGAGGAGATTCGCTGGGTAGGCTGCTGGAACTTTGGCCTATGGTTTTGTGCTTAGGTATTTCGAGCTTTGATTAATTATAGATACTGTTATTCTTGCAATTTCATTTGTGATGTAGGAAGAGGTAGCTTATGAAGCAGAAACCGGGAAAATTTACAGATCAAATTACACTGACAAGTATGGTAGAACAGTTCTGGTCATGAGACCTAGTTCCGACGTTCCTCCAATTTCATCCGTTCATATACCTTCTGTGAAGTTTCTATTAGTCTTGTCTCCATGAAGCTACATTTAGAAGCCATGTTCCTTACCCTTTGGAAAACCATTAGGGTAGTAGCTTTGTTAGAGTTGGGCATCACATCTAGTAGAAATGGGCTCCACATGTAGGCCCATTCTCATGTGGGACACACCTCTACTAGATGTGGCATCTGACATCACTGGAGCTTATCAGCTTTTTCTCTGCCTTATTGCATCCATCTAGCTTAGCAAAATGTCAAGTGTTGTACCTACAATGCCAATTTCTTGAGAACTGCTTATTAATACTTGAGAAATGGTTGATTGGAGACACCTACTGTTAGGCTCCTGAGTTTCTCAACATAACAAGAAAATAGAGAGAGATTGGCTGAAATATCTGAGCAAATGGGGCTCAGCTCCTTTTATTTATCAACAAGCACCATAGCCAAACAGTAAAATGGTGCAGGCTCTGAACATCAGCAAGGAAAAGGAAAATGAAAAAAAGAAGCCTTGGGATTTTGAGGTCCCACCCTCCCAATGCCTGAGGCACAACCCAACAAAACAGAACCTACCCCAAATGGTACCCTTACCCCCTTAAATCCATGATTCCTAACCAATTCTCTTACCGACTGTCCACATCAGCTCCTAACTTTGAGAAATTATATTTCCCTTCCCATGAGTGAACTTATTCCCCTTCTTGCGCCTCCTAACACCTATAACCAATGGAAGCACATAGATGTATGGCTCACAACAATTATGCTTGAGTTGATTTTTGAATTATTATTTATTGCAGAACTCAAAGTCTACGAAAGGAAAAATTAGGTATTTGTGTTATTGCATGGAGAACGCAATCTTAAATCTGCAAGCAGATCAGGAGCAGATGGTTTGGCTAATTGACTTTCAGGGTTACAATTTGTCGCATGTCTCAGTGAACGTGACACGGGAAACTGCCCACGTATTGCAAGACCGCTATCCAGAACGCTTAGGTCTTGCAATACTTTATAATCCACCCAAGTTCTTCGAGCCTTTTTGGACGGTTTAGCCTCTTTATTGTTAATTTCCATAATCACGTTCAGCATTTCTTTTCTTGTATGTGGTACCGAGATTTGTGCATTTTCGCATTGGGGGGTGTCAAAACGTATTTCATTGATGTTTTGTCACCGTGCATGGACTATCTTCCATTTATATTGTTCTTTTACTTATCCCTTCTTTTTTATGAGAGCTATAATTATGTGCTGGTCTAGTGTCAGTTTTCATATTGTGTTACCTATGACACCAAAGAATGTAAAATTCCAGATAGTGAAGCCTTTCCTGGAGCCAAAAACTCGCAATAAAGTCAAGTTCGTTTATTCGGATGATCTTAACGCCAAGAAGATAATGGAGGATCTCTTCGATATGGATCAGACGGAGTCTGCATTTGGTGGGAATCACGATACAGGCTTTGACATAAACAAGTATGCGGAGAGAATGAAAGAGGATGACAAAAGGATGCCTGCTTTCTGGACACGAACAAATCTTCCCTCAGCAGCCCCTCAACCAGTCCCAATTGACACTCCATCATTGGATTTGATCAACTTAGACGTAGACTCAGATCCTTCCGACAGGGAGAAGGCAAACAGTCCTCCATCACATGGGGTGGAATCAGACTCTGACCACGATAATAAGCATGCAGCCACTGGCAGTATAAATCCTCCTCCATAGGAGGTGCATTGAGTGAAAATAATAACGAGTATTGTCTCGTGTAATCCTAGTAGTTGAGGTATGGTAAGTCGGCAAAATAGAAGTAATTCTCAACTGGTGTTGTTACTGTTTGGACATTTCATGAATTGATTTCATCTCTTGTGAGTCAATCAAATTCCATTTCCTCCATACATTGGGTTGAGCACAATTTTGTATAAAGCAGGTTTAATCAACCCCCTGCACTGCATACTCTTCTTTGTATTTAATTTGGCAGTAAATCAGGAAGCAGAAGTTAATTGCATCTAAAATGGTTGTAGACCAACCAAGTTAAAACTGAAAATACTATAGCATTAAGAGCTTTACACTGTAGCATACTTTTACTTTACACCATAGCATGTAAGAGCTGTATATTGTTTACGTGGGAACTAATGAATTAGAACTAAATTTGCCAAACATACTATTAAATATTAATAAAGGGCTGTCTTGGGTTGATCAATCAGTCAATGTTTTGGATAGTGATTAAACGGATCTTTTTTTCATCTCTCAATCCACATCAGATTAAGAAAAATATGGTAATTTGCCAGAATTTGATACAGGTTTGACTGCTTGCAACTGCGATTTTAGCTCTGTTCTTTGGGTCCTTTTGACAAGGTAACTTTGCGGCAATGCATGTTTTTGAACATTAAATAGTGTCAAATATATCAAAATGAAAAAAAAAATGCAAATTTGATTATTTTTCTACCCTATGAAAAAAAGGCTCCTTTTTCTTCTTTAAAGATGAGATTTACAGAGGACATTTAAGAGAACAACTAAAACCTAGTCAACTTATCAGATCCGGTGTCAAAAGAGAATCATAGATAGGGGGCAGGAGGAGGGCCATAGTTTTTTATTTTTTATTTCTTACATATAATGATTTTAATTTTAATATAATAAATATATGTATAAATTAACAATTTTTTAAATATTAGTATAATCTTAATTAAAAAAAATTAACCTCTACTAATAAATCATGGCTCCATGTCGTAGAGAAATCCCTGTAAAGTCTACTACGTTGAACGTGGCGAATTATAGACGGTCATATTTGTACAAAAGCTTCTGATCAAGACCTTGTAAATAGGCATCTCTGACCAGTCACACACATGGAGACTGAAAATACTGGATTTGACGTTGACCCGTCACACATCTTTATACAATTATTTCAACACATGGAAAAAAAATGCTTATTTAGGATTATTTAAAATTTTGGATCCTTTTAACAGCACCGACCCACACCATCAAGTGTCAATATATCAAAAAGAGTTACTGTAAACATATAAAGTTTACAAAGATTTAAGCATAAAACAATTTCAGATGGCTACCACATGGGCCTAAAAAGTAACAAAACTAGAAGGGTGCATGAGAACATTACATAGAAGCCAGAGGGAGCCAACATTTTGCTCTCTCCCTAATAACTATAGCCACATGTTGTACACATAAACAGATTTTGCCATTACAGCAGTTTTCTCACTTGGAACCTTGTCAACACAATAATAGGTGTCAACATCAGTTGATTACAAGCCCCTCAAAAAGCAAAAGAAAAGAAAATGAGGGAGTATATTTTTCTTTCTTTAAAATCACAAGAACCATTAATTGACCCCATCTACTTAAAAGCGCTTTTTTGCTTACCTCATACGCTAAAACAACATATTAATTGACCATCTCATCTAACTTCTGCCTGTAGAGAGCCAAAGTCTGCAATACCAATTTCCAAGAACATGAGACAAGCAATGGAAGGAACAATAAAAATACAAGCAGATCTGAAACGAGTAGGCAATACCCTGGTGTAAGCATAGACCCCGGCCTCAGAAGGTGCAACTGGGCTTCCCCTCCTGATGAATCTACCTTCTTTGAAAATGTAAAGCATTGGTATTCCGGTCGATAATTCTAAACTAATAACCTGACAAGACATGACCAAGATAGTGTCAAGATCGTTGTTCTTATTGCTTTAGAAAAAGAATAGTGTTAGAGATCCTAATTTTTTGATACCAAACTTGTGGCAGCGAGTTTTCATCTTTCCACTAATAGATGCAATTATTTAAAATAAACAAAATGGTATAGATTTTTACACACCTCTAGGGAAGTTAGCTTGTCAAGATACATAATGATGGACCTTAATGAATTCCCATGAGCAGCAATCATCACATTCTTTCCAGATAGGAGTTGGGGTTCAATCTGCAGTGATGGAGTATGTAAGCAATCAAATGCTATATAATGATGGTGACTTCAAGAACCAAGGATTTGTATTGAAAAATGGATTTAGCACGAACAGACAGGAGAACTAGATAAGAAGAAACCAAAGAGTTTAACACGTACTTCATCTTTGAAATAAGCAACAGCCCTTTCAGCACACATTTCCAAGCTCTCCCCATTTGGAGGCGGTGTGTCGTAACTCCGACGCCACTCATGAACTTGTTCCTTCCCATATCTATCTGCCGTTTCCTGCTTATTGAGACCTTGTAATTCCCCGTACCTGAGAAGAATAGTTTGTTAGTCATGCATGGTTTTTTAAAGAAAGGAACAATTTCAAGACAGACAATGAGAAAGGGCAAAGGAAGAATTAGTACATTCTTTCATTCAGTCTCCAAGATGCTATGACTGGAATGGACTGCTTTTTGGTGTCTTCACTAAAAATTTGACTCCAAGCCCTTGCCTGTTCGCTTTCATTATGTATAATGATAGGCACCTACAGAAAAATTGATAGAAACATGTCAGCAGATTTAAGTGCCCATCAAATTTTTAGGCCTTGTTGATAACATTTAGCGTTTCTTCATTTTTGTAGAAATGTGGTACATATTAGCCTTTTCCATTTCTAGAAACAAAAGAGGAAGAATTCTTTTGGTAGGGCGAGAAAAAAAGATACCAATAGGCACGGTTTTGAACCGTCATTATAATTTTTAAAATTTGATATGATTCTGATGTGACTTGACATTTTAAACCTATATTATCAATTGAAACCCTACCATATATTGTCTACAAAAAAGATAGAAAAACATAAACTTTGGTAAGGCTTTAGTTAACAGAATCTCAAAAATTGTAATTGCTTAACCATGTCAAGTAATGCACTAATGACCATTACTGACAAACCTTGTCCAAACTACACATGAACATCAGATGCATACCAGCAGACTCTTACTAGACATGCTTAAATTTCTGTTTTCTAACGTGGGAGAAGTCCCTGAATTACCTTCTTACGACGGTGCTGAGTCATGGCAAGCATAGCAGTCATTTGTGCGCGGATTAGTGCAGACGTATAGATCATGTCGACAGGTAGGTTACTAATTCTCTTGCCAGCTTCAATAGCCTCCTCCACACCCTTTTTGGTCAGAGGCACATCAACACAGCCCGTGAATAAGTTCTTCTCGTTCCACAGTGACTCGCCGTGTCGTATCAGAATCAAAGCTGCTTCATCTGGAAACAGCATTGAATCACCAATTTTTAGTCAAGATAAAAAGCTGCTTCATCAAATTTTATGGGGTTTAATAATGACTCACTAGATTTCTTCCGAGATTCACTAGCGTCCTTGTTTGACGGGGACAATACTGGGTCAACGACCGATGTTTGTGAAACCGTGGCTTGAATTACACCAAAGTTTCTAGAGCCAGACCTTTGACGACATGATCTTTTCGACAGTCCAAATTCGACCTTGAGACCCTTTGATGGTAATCTCACTGCACCGTCTCCAATCTCTTGGGGAAGGCCTGAGCTTTTCAAATAACTGTGTGACTGAAGAATTCCAATTCCTTGATGAAATGCTGTGGCAGCCATTCTGAAAATTCACAATATATCGCATTTGGTAAGCATATATTATATGCAACTAGTTCTTTGTTTTCTTCAAGATGCCAAATGTTAAGCACCAAAAAAAACACCATGACATTTAAATGATGAAACAGGTTAAGTAAAATTGGACCAATAGAAAGGAAAAGAGAAAAATAAATTGAAATGGGATCTTAGGATTCTGTGGAAACAGGCAACTTTCTCAGCCAAAAAAAACAAAAAGAGGCCTCAAGTTAATACCCACGTTGGATTATTATTATTATTATGTGGATCATGTGATTTAATTTTTCAATCTCTTAAAAAGCATCAATTAGAGTTAAACGCACATTAGCGACCAGCCAAGAGCTCATTTCGTCAGGATCATATCCAACACAAATGGAAGTCAAATTAAATTTTCAAGGCAAAATACGAAAAAATAAAAAGATAAAAGAAATAAACGGAAAAAGAAGGTTTTGGCATCAGTCAGCAAAAATTGTAATACCAATACTTTGCAGATCTGCATTGAAAAGGACTCCTTCCCAATTACCAAAAAAAAAAGATTTGCAAAAAAAAAAAAAAAACTTCAGTTTCAAAAGAACCCAATTAATCAAGGAAAAATTGTAAACAAAAAAGAATATATATTTAATAACAAATTAAACACATAACGATGAGAGAAAAGCACAAACCCAGCAGCAACAGCAACAAATTAATAAAGAACAGATGAACCCAGAAACGAAAATGCCCAGAAACCAAAAACTAAAAAATGAGAATCGTGAATGTGGAGACTATATACCAGGATTATATATAGGCCAAAGCGTACAACCGAGGCAAAAAAAGAGAAAAAATTGTAGAGGAGGTTAGAGTTTATTACGAGAGAGGTTGGCGGAGAAGAAGATGATGGACTTTACACAAGTTACAACTTTTACACGTCCTTTTTCAACTGACAAAATCGAAAGTAGTTGCCCGTTTATATTTTGTATCTGTATAGGAGAAAACGTTGTTGCGTTTTTGTCTTCAAATGTGTTTCCTAAGAACAGAGTAATGACAACTTTTTTTTTTTTTCCAATTTTTGGAGAGAATATAATTAGATATCTTGTTGAGTAGGTGGCATTCTTAAGCTGGGTTTTTTAGACATTTCAAATTTATTTTTTTAAATAGATATAAGTTAAGAATTTTATTTGCAATTCTTTAATATTGGGATAATATATTTACTTGCTTATTAGATTGGTCATCACAAATCTTTTAAGCTGCCAAATTTAACAATGAACATGTGAAATTTAATTTTATAAGTAGTGTTTTTCGTTTTTGGGTTTTAATGAGGAGTTTCTCAAGAGGAGCCATGGGCTGCTATCAATTAGCAAAATGTACAAAACAAAACAAATTTATTGAATGTTGTGAATACAAATCATTTTTTTTAAAAATTTTTTCTTTACTTGTTTTGTTAAAGAACCAATGTGTTTTAGCTTTATCTAAATAAATGATTGCTAATACATAAATTTGCTTGAAACCTCAAGTTGGGCTTCATAGGCTCTATTAACTCTATCTATGTTTCCTTTTGTTGCATGAAACAATTTATTCAGGCTTACAAAGTCGATTAATCCAGTCACAATAGCATAATAGCAACTAGAAGCAATGAAAAAAAAAAAAAAACACAAAAGAAAAAGAAAAAAAGAGTAAGTTGAGTTTCATAGTTGGCGTGCTAATAATAGGAGATTGTCGAAGTTGCCCTCTAGGAAAATTAAAGGGCCAAAACGTCCATACCAGCCAAACCTGAATAAAAAAAATATATAAATAACAATAATAATAAAAAAAAAAAGCACCAAACACATCAACCCTTCAAAGTCATGAATTTGCACCACCTAACCCCCCAACACTTTTCTATGTGGGGAAGTCCGCCACACCACGTGCCTCTTGTCATGCAAATCCTTGCCTTCTCAAACCAACACATATACCACCTAAATATGCCTTTGCATTACACATAATAGAACATCATCTCCCGCGGCTATTTCTACAACATGTCACGTTATAATTGTGGCCCTTTGAGGCTCTTTGGTGTCTAAGGAATATACTTGTATTATTCCGATCATACTTGGAGAAACGTGTAGGGTTTTATTATTATCATTATTATTGTCATCGTTATTTTGGTGCTTTAATATTGGAATGGTCTTTTTTGTCCGCTTTGACTTTTTCAATTCCCCTGCGCTGCAGATGTTGAAGTTTTAGCAAAAC
Source organism: Artocarpus hirsutus (assembly GCA_946598075.1). Taxonomy (NCBI): domain Eukaryota; kingdom Viridiplantae; phylum Streptophyta; class Magnoliopsida; order Rosales; family Moraceae; genus Artocarpus; species Artocarpus hirsutus. The sequence goes on along the minus strand of CAMOHE010050723.1, from coordinate 29,000 downwards.
ACAGAACAAAAACACAAACTGAGGCAAAGGCAAAGTAATCGGAAAAGGGTTGCTAGTACTCTTTCTTATATTTTTTGTATTCACTTTGTGACGTATAAAATTTACTATCTTTTTTTTTAAAATTTAAATAATAATTTATTATGTATCAAGTGAAAAAGAGTGTTATTAGTATTTCTCACAAAATAAATATTATCTCGATCACTGTTGACTATTAAATATTGGAACGAGAAATAGTGACTGGGGAATTTTTCTTCCTAGATGGCATTGGAACTTATTTACACGAAGAAAATCATGATGGTTATGTTGAAATATTTTTAAAGCCAAGACCGTTAGCATATTGTCATTTTTCAGCGTAAAGAGAGCTCCCCCAACAACCCCCCGGAGTGAAGGCGTGCATATTTTCGTTACTCCTTATTCTAATGTCGTTTTCTTATTTCAGCCTTTTGATTCAAATTATTAACTTTATGTCGTTTTCTTGTTTTATTGCCGTTTTCCTACTCATTTTATGTCGTTTTCTTATATTGTTGTTGTTTTCTCACTCTTATTTTAATGTCGTTTTCTTATTTTGTTTTTTTCGCCTTAATTTTTTTTTCTTGAAAGTGATTTATTCGCCTTAATTTAATGTCCTTCTCTTATTCTAACAGCATAAAATGCGCTTTGCCACTTAATGACGTGACCTCCTCAGTACCAATTTGATTGTAATTTCTAATTTTAAGAACCCGAGGAACTCATTCCGTTGGGACTTTTGCCGAAAATCGCCAAATGGGAGCCGAGAACCTCCTTAAATCAAACGTATTGCCGTTTTATACGTTCTGCAAAGCTCTCATCATTTATTTTCTAAGGTCATGTCGTTTTGAGGTGCAATCTTTCCAATGATTGTCGTTTCCTACATTCGTTGTCGTTTCTCTTCATTTTTTTCATATTTAAATCTCGATTCTTTTTCAATACCTTTTTCTCATTCTGTAGTTAGTCAAAATAACAACCGAGTCGGAACCAGCCATTAATTTTCTCGATATTTTAGGAAACAAAAGTTTGTAGCAATGCATGTTAAGTCAACAGAAAGAAATCTAAAGAGATGGAAGGAAAGCGATTCAGTCTTGGTTGTGGCGGCCATTTCTGTCGGTGCTCTTTTTGACTCGTGCGACTTGAAACTCCATTGATCATTTGAAGGAGTTTGGGCTGATGTTGGAGCTTGCGTGTACGATGTTTTTATTCACCACATCAATCATGCAGCTCGCCGCCTGTGGTGCTGGACACTTCATATTAGAGATGTTTGGCATCTTTGATGCGGGTTGATCTGCCATCTGGCTCATGATGCTGTTTGACTGTTAAGATGCTCTTGTTTAGTTTTCTATGTGTTTATTGTTATTACTACTACTGTTGACGGATCACTGCGAAGGCCCAAAATTGATAATTAGGCCCAGAAATGTCTAAGAAGGAATTTGGCCTACATAACCTTGATGATATCCTTTAAAACGAGTTATCTGATGACACTCGAGAAAGGTTAAACAATCAAATCGTATTTTATATTTAAATGTAAGATCTCCAATGTGATAACCCGCCTTTTTTGAGTAGTCACTTAATTTTCTTAAACATCATTCCTTAAACTTTAATTTTATTAGCTTTGTAAGAAAAATACCGAATAATTTGTTTTTTTCTTTTCCTTTTAACATACTTAAAAACTATTGCAACTTCTGTCACAATTTAAGTTAAGACATTGCTCATACTTGACTTTAAAACCATTTCAAATTGTTTCTTAAAACTAAGTAAGAAACATTAATTGAATCATAACTTAAAACTTTAGTTTATAATTGAATAAAACATTTCGTGAAGTATATTTTAAAACTTTGGAAACATTTCTTAAAACTTTGAAAAACTATATCAAATAGTGGAAATCATTTTCATTGGATAGCGAAAACATACTGCAGTAGTATCCATATCCAAATCTTTGCATCTGTCTTCTGTAGCATCAAATTCTTCAAACAAGCCCTACTGGTCACTCATATGACTATCTACAGCATGAAGAAACTTTAATGAGCTTTTGCTCAGTAAGTTCAGACATAATCTCACAAATTATTTTAACATGCTTTATAAACATTTCTCATAAAAATCTTTCTCTTAAAATGTTTTTCATAAACGTTTCTTGTAAAACATTTCTTCAATGTTTTTCTTAAAACGTCCTTCATAAACTTTTTTTTGTAAGCATAAAAATGTTTTTCCATAAACATTTCTTAGAATATTTTTCATAATCAGTTCACTTAAACACTTCATAATAAAGAATACAAGCAAATTTATAATGCATAATTCCATTTATGCTCAATTATGAGCATCTTATGATCATTCATTTCTACTTTATTTTTTTATCTTTGTTTTTTAACTTTCCTTATTTAACAAACTTTAGTGTTCGTATAAACATCATTAATCTGAGATTATAAACATGATGCTTCTCTTGTGGAAGACTCAAGACCATCGAACACTAAGCTCATAACTTTAACTTTATTTATGTACCTCACATCAAGGAGGTCACAACTTTAACTTTACTTTTAGTACCTCACAACAAGGAGATTGGTGCGACACTTCCTTTTTATCTTTATTTTACTTTCTTTTTGACTTTAGTAAGCATATCAAATGCTATTACATCATATGCAAACACATTTGTAAATCATAACTTGCACTGTAAAACCTATTGCATAACAAATGCAACATAAAACTTATAACTTAAACTGTAAAACATTACGTATTAACAAAATACAAATATACTTTAAACATAATTATTGCAAATATATTGCAAACTTTTACTTAATCTTTAAAATCATTACAAGTGAAAACATACTTTAAAAACAACTTGTATTATATTTGCAAACACATTTGCAAACATATAAAATGCATTTGAAAATCATTTACGTTATGCTGTAGGTGATATTTGAACTTACCTGTTTATAGCTCTAACATTCCTGTTTTCTTCCTTTTCCTTTCATTAGTCGGCTTCTGTGTCCTGATCATACAACACCCGACTTATTAGATAACTTTCTTTTTATCAATCTACTCGATTGATAATGAAACTTAAACATTAACCGTTTTTTCCTTTCTATATAACTTGTACACTATCGCTTTACTTTCTTTTGCTTAGCTTTGTAACCCACCGGGGTTACCTTCCCTTTATTTAATTTTGTAACCCATCAGGTTATCATTTTTTTACTTAACTCTATAACCTATCGGGTTACCTTTTTCTTTACTTAACTTTTAACCTACTAGATTACCTTTCTTTTACTTGAACATCTCTTATTAAATTTCCTATCTCATGTGACGGTTTCGTTATTTAATGTATTATGAAACATTCTCTTTCTAAGAACGTTTTGCTAATTTGGAATGTTCAGCTCCATTTTAGCCATTTCTTCAAAAATGATGATTTTACCTTTATTCGGTTTTTTGTCAACTTCATAGCTTGTTAAAATTTTTTATTAACTCAACCATTTTCATTTCTTACATGCTATGGAAAAATTTCCGCTAAAGGGCGTTTTTCAACATCGAGCGTTTTGGATCCGTTTTGACTATTTTTCATAAAACGACCATTTTTCACTTGACGGTTCTTAGAAAACTTTTGGAACCCGTTTTAGAACATAACTTTCATTTCTTTATGTCTCATAATATTACAAAAAAGAAAAACGATAGTTTATCTTTTATTAAATCTGTTTTGTTAAAACTTTACAGTTTTGACTCGAAACTTGAAGATCTTTGCATTTTTGTCCTTAACGTTCGTTTCTTTCATTCATTCCTTGACTAATCTTTAAATCCTTTAAAACTTAGCATTTATGATTACTCACTACCCATAGCAGTGCAAGAACCCAACGTTCCTTGATGAAAACCCAGTTTTCCATTATTTTATGGTTTTGGCCCAATACAAAAATCTTGACATTTTTGCCCCAGGGACAAAAAACGAGGACTTTGTACCAAAAAGTTTAGTTTTTTACAAGAAATAAAACCTATAAAAGCTCCTTAGTCTAATTCTAAACATTTCATAACGTTTTCATTTCTTGAAATTTTGTGCTTAAAATTTTGTAAAATTCATAACTTATCAACCATACAGGATTTTGACAATCTATTTGCGCTGCCTTAATAGTTTTGATGAGTTCTACAACTTTTGTGTTTTAACTTTCCTGAAATTCTAACGTTAAGATAGACTTTTTGATTGATTTTTAAATCTGTTGAATTTTTACAAAACTTCGCAATTTAGTCCGTTTAGAATTTTACAAAACTTTGTTCACAAAACTTATTTCCGTCACTGTGTTGGAAAATTCTAAACCTTACTTAGAACATAATTTGGTCTCTAAAGCCCTCAAAACCCCATTCTTTTGAAACCAGTTAAACTTTAAAAAGTTTAACAATTTTTTACTTTTAACCACAAACCATTACTTTCTTTCTTTCTATCCTCATCATCATCAATATAAAACATAAAACAATTATGCCATAATGTCCATTTTACATGCCATAGCTCACACCACACATCAAACACTTGGTATGCATAATAAAACATAATCTTTGGCTTAATTAAAAAGACTAAGATTTTACCTAATCCATGCAAAGTGCTTGTCCTTCATTTTGATCACTTGAAACCCTTTAAAGTTTCCTTGACATCAATCTATAATGCATCCCTTAAAAATCCAAATCATGAACAACACCCAATGAAAAACATAAAAACCTATAATAAAAGTTTGAATTTTTACCTCCACCGTTGCTAATTTTCAACACTTACACTTGCTTCAAATATGATTTAGAGACTTGAAATTCATCAAAATTTCTTGAGGGACTTCCATGGGAGGGACAGTTTTTGGAGCAAAGAAAATGGAACATTTTTTGTTCTTATTTCATGAAACAAATGATAAATACAACTTGATGTTTTACTAAATTTGATGACTCACCAAGCTTAGTCATCACCTATCATCATTTGTGATAAAAAGTTAGCTTAACTTGATATTGTGTAATTGGGCCACCCATGGGGGTTTGGTGGCAAATTTTCATTCATTTTGGTGTCCCATGGTGTGTCCCACAAAGACTTTTTACACAGTCTAAATTTATATCAACAGTATTTTTTCTATATTGTTGGTATTCTTTTCTATACAATTCGTAAGGTCTTACAACCTCCCATACTTATTTACATCCACTACTTAAAGTAATTCCTATATTATTTAAATTTGTTCAGTTCAAATTTATACTGACAGTGTTTTTCTTATACTGTCGGTGTATTTTCTATATTGTTACGAGCTTACACAGCATTCCTTACTTATTCATGTCCTCCAAACAGTATTATTCCTATATTGTTTGGCCTTAAACAGTCTAATTCTTACACTATATTACTTTGTAGTGTAATTTTTATATTATATAACTTTATCAGTGTACTTTCTTACACTGCATTATTCTAATACTATATAATTTTTCATATTATTATACTGTGTTTTTCTTAAACTATATTTCTGTCTTAACATTTGTTGTAATACATTTTGTAACAATTAAGCTTTCCAGCTTATTTTTATATCATTCCTTTCTCATATAAGATTGACATGATTTTTATCTTTAAAAATCCCGTTTTTGCTTTTATGGACTTTAATATAAAAATTAGATAAATTATAATCCTTGTGACACATATCTTTGTTTAACATAATCCTTAAGTTATTGTATCTTTAATATACTAAAAATGCTCGGGTGTCACATCCAAGATGGCAACAAACAGTCAATTTTATCAGAATCTACTAAATCCTAAATATTAAGATGGAATAATCTCAATAAGAGATCATATAAGCGTCATCAAGCCAATTAAATAGAAAATTATCTTGTATTTAAATTTAAATTGTAATTAAAGGATCAACTCTTGGCCGATCCTAGAAACAATAAATAGAGGCCAGTTCTGAAGATGAGTCCAATTCTTGGCATGAGCCTTAGTATTAGTTTTGTAATCAGTCTTCTCATAGTGAAATCACTATATCCGACAAACCCTCAAAGTAGAGGTAGCCTTTAACTGAGGTGACCACTATTAATCTTTATATTCTTATTATTATTTTCCTTTAGTGTTAATTTACTTTATTTGTTTCTTGGTGAAGAATTGTAAAGAATCTTGTTAAACGAGTTTTTCATATCAACAACTACTACTATTATTGTTAATATTATGTGGGGGGTTAAACGGCTGAAGTTTTTAAAATTAAAGAAATGATCTTTTTCTAAACGAGTAATCAATGATGCATTGATGCTAATTAGTAATATACTGATCTGTTATTATTCATTAGTTAATTTGACAGTTTATTAATGATTAACTAATATTAGTTGTTATTTCATTAACCAAATTCACTTAATAATTTATCAGTTTATTAATTATACATCATTAAATCAATGATAAACTTATTTATCAACGGATGTAATGCTGCAAAAGAACAATCATTTCTTAAATTTTAAAAAGTTCAGCTTTTTTTTTTAATTTTTAAAATGATTGTTAGCCTAATTTTGTTGTTGTTGTTTTGCGTTTAGAAGCCGTTTTGTTTTTGCTCAATGAGGTCTGTACCAAGGGGAGGGGGTAAAAACACACACACACACACACCCTCCCCCATAGGAGAAGAAGAACAATCAACCCCAGCATAAATTGCCCCCAGAAAAGTAGAATATTTACATGTGAATTGTCTCGAGCAATCGACAATACCAATTCAGAAGTAAACCATAAGATGAACACAGCCAATCAGTTTATTAATAAGGAGAAAGTGCATTGCTTAAATAACGGAGTCTGTAACGATACCTTAGTTGTAGATCAATTAACAAATAGGATTAAAGGTCTCTAACATGGAGACGCAACAAACCGTCAGAAAAGTTCGCAGATACACAATATATATTTATAAGGAAAGCCAAGCGAAGTTATAACTTATAACATGAACTCATTAGAGGAACTCAAGACCACATCTAGTCTTCGTATTCCGTCTCCTGGTACTGCTTGAGAACGTTTGCGCAATTACCCAGGGGCTCATCCATTTCAAATCCAATTGAATTCACTAAACGCTTCTCTGATGCCATACCATTGTTAGCAGTGAGGAAGACAGGGGCACGCTCGCGTCCGGGGGCTGCTTTTGCACAGTTTTGCTGAGGGCTGCTAACAGCAAGAGCGTGACAGAGCTGGTTACCATGGTCCTCAGCAATCAACATGCTGTAGCATCCCTCAGAGTCTGTTGTTGTCTCCTTGCTGAAGCGAAGCTTCAATGTGTCCCTGTCTAAGCATTCGATTCTAACCCTCGCACCTGTACATCATATGCGTTTAATGAGGCACAAAGATGAGAATAAGGATGAGGAATTGCTCTAAGGTTAGCCTGATGATAATCCCACATCCACTTTCACCGTTGAAACCATGAGATCAAATCACTCCAACTCTCAAATTCAAAAAAAGATCACAAATGACAAGAGATCGGACAATAGTGAGTATGTTTTACATGGGTTTCGTCCAACCATACCCTTTCTGAATTTACAAGGGTGTGTATGAAATATGGACATGTCTTAACATTCAACATTTACAAGATCCAATGCAATATACTCTCTAAGAGAAAATTTGTTATTAAGGCAAGCACAAAAGAGAAAAATACAGGTATTATCATCAACAAATTTATGCAAAGTTGAGAAACAAAACAGAACTCTAAGTAAGAGGAAACAAAAAAAAAAAAAAAAAAAAACCAGCTATTTTCAAAATCTGTTAGTAGCATGCATATATAATATTCATAATGAAAATCAGTAGAATCTAAAGAACCAACTTTCAGCGCTGAAAAGCAATAAACAAACTCAGATGACTATTAAAAAACGCTAAATATGCGCAGATGAGTAAATCACGTAACCGCAAGACCAATTCCTTCTTAAAAAGTTGTCCTGAACCCTGATCTTTTGACAAGCAAATAAACAAAAATTAAATTAAAAAAATGCGCATTCAATATCAAAGCAATTTTTCTTTCAATTTTACGTGCTCTGAAACAAATAGAACTGAAGCCAGTAAAAGATTCATACAATCAGCATCATAAAATGCAAATCAAAACACAAAGTCCTTCAAACGGCGCAAATCATTCACAACCACTCACATCAAGCAGATCAACTACTTTCTCACTCTAAAATCACAAAAAGCAGACATCCCTGGATTCCAAATCTAAAAGATCTAGACTTTAGACCCGAAAAAAACTCAGATCCACAATTCACTCACTAATGGCGAACTAACCGCCATTAAAACATACTAAACAAGAACAGTAAGCACAAAAGTGAGTGAATTACCGGGAATGTAGGTGGTGGCGGAGGTCTCGAATCCGGCACGGCAAGTGTCGCAGTACACTTTCCCTTCAACGGTGAACGGGTTCTTCATCGGACGGCTCGCGACGGCCAGCGCCGGCAGCAAGCAAAGCGCGATTAGCAGAACTGCTTTCGCCATTGATGGTTTCTTCTCGCAGAATCTAGAGAGAGAGAGAGAGGTATTGGAAGAAGACGAAGCCCAAAGAGAGAGAGTGAGAAATTAGAGGGGAAAGGGAGAGGAATAAAAGGGAAAGGCAAAGGCTTTGAGTGAAATAAAGTAATCGCGGGTCTGGCTGGATAATTGAAAATGCGCGTGAGGAGCTGTTTTGGCGTGTGATTGAGAGTTCTGTTGCTTTTGACTTTTATTCTGTAGACGAATCAAAACGTGCCATGTTGTCTGAGAGGGTTTTTACGTCATTTCGAGTCTCTTGTGTTGGAACTGATTGGGACTGTAGAGAGGTTTTCGACAGGAGGAGCGTAGAGGAATGCACGCGGCTTGCCATTGTGTGCAAGCTGGCGATGCCGGTGCTCACATGGGGGGCCGAAGGGGCGTTTTGAATGCTTTTTGCGAAAGCAAGCAAGAATTGATGATGCCTGTGTAGGATGGGTTGTGAATTTGGAATCCAGCACTCACCACCCTCAATTTAAAACCGTGATGAACGGAGTCTTCTTTTTCTTTTTTCTTTTTTCTTTTTAATTATTTAATATTGTTTTTAAAATAGATAAAAATATTTTTATTTTAAAAAATAAATTTTTTTAAAAAATTATGCTGAGAGTATTTTTAATATTTTTGCCTCAAAAAACATACAAAATATTTTCAAAAAATTTGAGAACAAAAGCAAATGTGTCTTTAGTCTTTTCAAAAAAGAATAAAAATGATTTTTTCAGAAATTATTAGTAGGAGTAATTATGTCAAACTCAAAAAAGATAAAAATTAAAATTATACTACACGACAAAATTATTATAGTGGGATAAAAATTAACAAAATTTTTAAAATATTATAAAAATAACAAAAATTAGAAATGAAAATATTTTGAGAAATATGTTGGGATAATTTTTGAAATTGTGTTTAGTTGTATATGTTATTGTGTTTTTGAAAACAAAAGATTTTTTAATAAAAATAAATAAATTAGGTAAATATGACAAATTTAAGTCTAAAAATACTGATTATTAATGTAATATTAATTGCTAATACTAATTATAACTAAACAATTGCTAAAAAATTATCAAAAAAAAGAAAAAAATTACGCTTGAGCTTTAGGGAGGGGCCTGCAATCTTGGAGTCGCCGACCCACTAGAGTTGCTAAGGGGCAACGAGGGTTGATGGCGGAGGGGCCTATGGTGGGGCGGTAAGGGTCGGCGGGAAGAAGGGCTTGGGCCCTAATGTTGTTGGGGTGGAGTGATGCGAGGATGGCAAGAGATGGGCTGGGATTTCGATAAGGGTGGCTTGAGTCGTGAGGCTTCATTGACTCCAAGACTCTGTCGTCGTCGTGAGGCTTCTTCGACTTTCAGACTCTACCACACTCCCGATGACGACAAGGGTCGCGTGAGCTGTGAGGCTTCATTGCTGTCGTTGGGATTCTGGCTATAGATTGGTTGCTGGACGTGGCAAAGGAGGACACGACGGCTGATTTGGGAGCACCAGAACGAGTGGGGGAGCATTGAAAGAGAGATCCAGGGAATGAGAGAGATGGTTGAGGTGGCGGTAGGTTTTTCGGTGAGGACTGGGTCGTGGAGAAGATAGAGGTCGTCTATAATGACCCGCTTTTTCAGGCAGTCACTTAACTTTCTTAAACATTGTTTCTTAAATATAAATCTTACTTACTTAGTAACAAAAATACTGAAATAATTTTTTTTTCTCTTTACATCCTTTAAAATGTTCTTAAAAATTGTTGCGAGTTGAAACACTGCTTAACACTTGACTTTAAAACCATTTCAAATCGTTTCTTAAAACTTAATAAGAAATGTTAACTGAATCATAACTTAAAAACTTATTTTTATTATTATATAAAACATGTCATAAAATACATATCTTAAAACTTTGAAAACACTTCATAAAACTATGATTTTCTTAAAACTTTAAAAACACTATAGTAAATAGTGAAAAACCTTTTCTTTGAGTAACGGAAGCAAACTATGGTGGTATCCATACCCAAATCTTCACATCTATTCTTTGCAACACTTAGCTCTTCTAACAAGTCCTATTGGTCATCTATGAGACTACCTATAGCATAAAGAAACTTATAATGAGCTTTCGCTCAGTAAGTTCAAATATAATCCTACAAATCATTTAAACATACTTTAAAAACTTTTTTCATAAAAACTTTTCTCTTAAAACTTTTTTCGTAAACATTTTTCATAAAACATTTCTAAGACATTTTACATAAATGTTTTTCGTAAAACATTTCTTGAACGTTTTTCATAAAATGTCTTTCATAAACCTTTTTTTGAAAAAATGAAAATGTTTTTCATAAACATTTAACGTAAAACATTTTTCAGAATATTTTCCATGAAATATAAATATTTTATAACAAGGAAAATAAGCAAAATCAAAATGCATGTTTCCATTTATGCTCAATTATGAACTTTCAATTACGAGCGTCTTATAAACATTTTTTTTTCTTACTTTAACTTTCTATCTTTGTTCTTTAACTTTTCTTATCTTGCTTTTAATATTCGTACTAACATCATTAATTATGAGATCATTAACATGATGCTTTTCTTATGGAAGACTTAAGACTGTCAAACACCGAGGTCATAACTTTAACTCTACTTGTGTACCTCACATCTAAGAGGTCACAACTTTAATTTTACCTTCAGTACCTCACAACAAAGAGGCTGATATGATATATTTTTTTTTATCCTTACTTTACCTTTTTTTTAACATTAGTGAGCTTATCAAATGCTAACATATTATATGCAAACACATTTGCAAATCATAATTGTTTTCTTTGAAACTTATTGCATAACAAATGCAACATAAAAACTTATAACTTAAACTGCAAAACATTATACATTAACAAAATGCAAAGCATACTTTAAACATAATTATTGCATATATATTGCAAACTTTTACTTGATCTTTAAAAACTTTATGCATATTAAATGCACTCATACTTTAAACATAATAGTTGTAGATACATTGTAAATCTTGATTTAAATTGTAAAACTTTTTGCATAACAAATGTAAACATACTTTTAAAAACAACTTGTATAACAATTGCAAACATATAAATAAGCATTTAAAAATCATTTACTTTATGCTGTAGGCGAGGTCTGAAACTTACCTAGATTAAGCTTTAGCGTTCCCTATTCCATTCATTTTCCTTTCATTTGTCGGCTTTTGTGTCCTGATCATACGACACCCAACTTATTAGTTAACTTTTCTTTTTATCAATCTACTTGATTGATAACATAACTTAAACATTAAACATTCATTCCTTTTTACTTAACTTATAGACAATTGGTTTACTCTTCTCTTTACTTTGTATCCCGTTGCTTTTAACTTTGTAACTCACCAAGTTACCGTACCTTTTACTTAACTCTATAACCCATTTGGTTATCACTCTTTTTACTTGGTTTTGTAATCCATCGGGTTACTTTTTTTTTACTTGACTTTATAACCTATCAGGCACCTTTATTCTTAAGCGTCCCTTAGTTAAACTTCCCGTCTCACTAGTAGTTTCGTTACTTAATGCATTACGGAATATTTTCTATCTAAGAGCGTTTTGGTAATTTGGAGTGTCCAACTCCGTTTAGCCATTTTCTTAAAAATAACATTTTTACCCTTAATGAGTTTTTCGTTCATTTCGTAACCTTGTAAAACTCATTGCTTAACTTTACCGTTTCATTACTTACATCTTATAGAAAAATTCTCGTTAAGGAGCGTTTTCTAATATCAGGCATTTCGGGTTTATTTTGGCTATTTTTTATAAAATGATCATTTTGCCCTTAATCTATTTTTCTTTCATTCATTCATTGCCTAAACTTTAAATTCTTTAAAACTTAGCGTCCATAATTACTTATTGCCTACAGTAGTATAGGAAATCAAAGTTTATTAGTGAAAACTCAGTTTTCATATAATTTTATAATTTTGGCCCGAAAGACAAAAATATTTACATTTTTGCCCCCAAAAGCAAAAACGACCACTTTATATCAAAACGTTTAGTTTTTCTCTAGGAATAAAATTTACAAAAGCACCATGGTCGAATTCAATACATTTCATAATGTTTTCATTTCTTAAAATTTTGTGCTCAAAATTTTGTAAAATTCATAGCTCCTAAACCGAGCAGAATTTTGAAAAACTGTCTACGATGTCTTAATAGTTTCAATGCATTCTACAACTTTCATGTTTTAAGTTTTTTGAAATTCCAACGTTTAGGGAGATTTTTTGGCTAATTTTTAAATCTGTCGAGAATACACTTTTTTTTGCAATTTAGTCCCTTTAAAATTTCACCAAAACCCTTACTTATTTCTTTCCATCATCATCACCATCAACATATAGCATAAATCAATCATGCCATATTGTCCATTTACATGCCATAGATGAAAATTATTTCATCAAACACTTGGCATACTAAAGCATAAACTTTAGCTAAACTTCAAAGATCAATATTTTAGAATTCTTACCAAGAATTCCTCCAAGCTTTTAATCCTTCACTTGTGAAATTAAACTTGCTAGGATTCCTTTGTTATAAACCATGACAAAATTCCATTAAAACCCATCCATAACTTTTAAAAAAAATCACTAAAACCCTAAAAAAATTTGGAAATTTACCTCCAAAGTTGCAAAACTTTGCACTAAATCATTAAAGTTTGCTTTAATCATCATTTGGAGGATTCAATCTCACCAAAATTGAGGGAGAATTGCCTTAGGGAGGGACGGTTTGCTAAGGAAGAAATGGAGCATTTTTTTTTCTTTCTTTCTTTCTTTCTTTCTTTCTTTTCTTTCCTTTTCACATTTCTTTCTTCTTCTCTCTTTTTTTTTTCTTCTACCGTGGAGACCAAAATTTTGGTCTCATATATCATGAAATAATTCAACTTTTTTTTTTTTATAAACTTTGATGACTCATTACCATGAGTCATCACTAACATCATTTGTAATAATAGGATGGCTAAATGTGATTGGGCCATATTAGTAGATGTGGTAGCCCAATCAAAACCTTTAAGGTGTCCCATTAAACTTTTTACGTAGTCTAAGTTTATACTGACAGTATTTTTCTTATACTATTAGTATTTTTTCATACAATTCATGAGGTCTTATGACCTCCAATACTTATCCACATCCATCACATAATATAATTCTAATATTATCTAACCTTGTACAGTCTAAATTTATGTCGACAGTATTTTTTTTATACTGTCAATATATTCTTTATATTGCTACTACAGCATTCCTTATTCATCCATATTCTCCAAACAATATTATTCCTATACTACTTTAACTTAAACAGTCTAATTTATGTACTGCTTAACCTTAAACAATTCAATTCCTACATTATGTTACTTTTGCAATGCAATTTTCATATTATATAACTTTATCAATGTACTTCTTTATACTGCATTATTCTAATACTGTATAATTTTTTATATTATTATACAATATTTTTCTTAAACTGTATTTTTATCTTAACATAATCTTTAACTTATTGCATTTTTAATACATTAGAAATTCTTGGGTGTTACATCGTGGGAGCGAGTGAGATGGAATGCGTGAGAAAAAATATTGAAAACAATATGTTTTTCAATTTTGGGAGTTTTTGTGATGTTTTTAAAATTATTTTTGAAATGTTTTGAACCAAAATTTTAATCAAACACATTTTTGAAACCAAAATTTGTGGCATAAAAATTTTTGAATTTTGCAATTTATGGCATAAAAGATAGCATATTATGTAATTTTCTTTTGAGAGAATGAGAAAAATAGCATAATTTTGAAACTTTTTGATGTAAATAGAAGACTTTGAAAATATTCGTAGTAAATACCATATTTTTAATATAAATAATTTATGTAATATAAAAATAAAAAATTATTTATACTATAAACAAAAAATAAATAAATTATTTACACCTTAATCTATTCCATGTATAAATAAAAAAATTTTCATTGCAAATAAGAATGTAAATGTATTTACACCATATATTTACTATTTACTCTAAATATTTTCACACCCTCTGCTTGCTGCAAATCGTTTTTTTTAAAAAAGTATTGCTACAATTTTCCTTTCCTTCTTTTTTACAGTTGTCTAGAAAGCCCAGCCCACAATAGAAAGATTAGAGACCCATACTGTTAAGAAAGGTTATTGGGCTATAAAGGTAGGCCCACGGGTTAAATGCGTATCTCTGTCATCAAGTGAGGTTAAAGGTGCCATGTGTTGTAATTTTTTGGCTAAAATTTTTGAGGAAATTTTAGAACGGGCTAATCATATAGTCATGAAAAATTCATTTCATCCCATGAATTAAAATCTCAACGCTCACAAAACAATAGCCACAATTTAGCATATAATGTACTTTTTAAATTGAGACTAAATGTTTTATAAATAATGTGGTTTTAACCATGCATATTTACATAGGAGTGCTCTATAATTATATCTTATAATGTAAATTTTTCTTAATTTATTCTTCTATTTTAGAAACTACAAAATATACTTTAATTTTTTAAAAAACATTTTAGTTTTATCCCTCATGTACTATGTGAAATGAAAAAATTAAATAAAACAGCATACCTGCAATTAAATAATTTATGAAAAATATTTTATAGATTTTAAAGGCATAAAAGCCCTAAGAAAATCAAATTTCAAAAACTGATGTTCAACTTATGTTTTTTAATTTTAAAAACGTTATTAAAATTTTTTCTGAAGGGAAAAAAATAAATTTAAAAAATAAAGTAGTCTAATTAATAGTATCTTTGTCCTTGTCCCTTTGTTTTTGCATCCCCAAAATGTGTGAGAGATAAAATTTAAAACAAAATTTTCAAATTGAAATGATACATTTATAAGTTGTAAAAGTATAAGGATAAATTAAAAAATAAGTAAAAATAGAAGGTATGATTATGTAATTAACCTATTTTTAAAATATAGTAGGAAATTTGAAATATTTTACAAATAATACAACTTAATTAGTATCATTGTAATAATTATTATTTACTTTACTAGTATAAAACATAAAAATTATTATAACAATTACTATGCAATTATGTTATTCGTAGAATATTCTATAAAAGTTGATATTTCATTTTCACTCTTCTAAACATGAAATATAGTGTAATTTGACTTAAGATTTATGAGAGGAATACCCAAACACCAAGCTTAAGTCTTTAGGAAAAAACCATCCCGATGAACACTCTCCTCTAAGATTTTCCCTATGGCCTTTTGATCATGATGCTTCATGAACGTGCCAACATGTGATCGGGGCAATTCTAAATAAGAAATCAGTCTATCTTTCTGAGCTAAATGTTAGCACGGGAAGAGAGTTTTTTAAGATCAAAGTATTTCATTTAACCACAAAAACTAGTAGCTTTATAACAAAAATTTTCAAATAATTGTTGAGCAAAACACCCTCACAGCCAAAGAGAAAGAAAGACTCTCGAACCAAAGAAAGGGATGAATCAGTCCACCTCCCAAGAACCAACTAATATTTGGATTAGTCCTCTTCCCGAAGGAGAGAGCTCTTCAATTGTATTAGGTAAGTTCAAGTTAGAATACATTGTAAAGAAAGGCATCTTGGGGATGGTGGTTTTTGTTGTTCCTGTGAAGCGAACATAATTCGCCATGCCATTTTTTACAGGATTTTCAAGTCTCCCTTGAGATTTTTTCAATATAGAATTTTTGAAGAGTATTTTAACAATAACAAGATTACATAATATTTCTATTAAATGACTTTCATGTTATAGTAAAATTGACCTTTTGTTTTAATAATTATAATATTCTCACTTTTTGATTATTTTAATATTAAAATTTTATTTTTATAAGTTTCAAAGTTTAATAATTATAAAAAGAGACAAACATGACATTTTAAATAATATTATGCATTAAAGTATCAAATAAAATAACAAATCAAATATGTTATTTTTATATTTTTTGGTGACAAATATTAATATTTGTATTGAAGATAGTATCAAGGACATGTCATCAGCGGCATTAATGACGCCCGATTGAATGGTTATATGATAATGTAGCAGTGAGATGTATTCCATTTCAACAAATTGTTCCCATTTTATAAATAGAAAGCATCATAGCATCATAAGTGATATACTTTTACGTTAGGTTATTTTGGTTTTTATGTCACAATTATTAAGGTTATTCACAATTATCAAGGTTATTAATGTTCTTTGATTGAAGCTGGGATGATTCTTTGGTCTAGGGGTGAATATGGGATGGATTGGATGGATTTTTATGGTTTTTCAAAATTGAAATGATGAAGATTCTTCAATCTAGAGGTTGGACAAAAAGTGGCAGTCAACAAGTCTTTTTAAGTGTTTGTTTTTCCAATGCCGTTCACCCACAACCCTGCCTTAATTTGTGGACACGTTTTAGGCGACCTCTACTGTATTTTATATATGCTGCATAGTAGAGGAAACTGCAAGTTGAAAATTGAACTTTTAAATAGTTGTATGTCTAGAAGATCAATATTTAACCAATGACAATTTCAACGAGAGGGAGATTCTAGAATGTCCCGGAAGGCTTTTTTTTAAATCTTTTTATAATAAATAAATAAAGATATGTGTATACTTAGATCCTAAACTATAATAATGATGAATTTAATCTTTTAGATCTCGATCTAGTTATAGCATGTTACCCGTTGCGGACCTTCAACGTTTCACCTTTCAAAGAAAAGGAAAGGCATTTTCGTTTGGAAGTGATGTTGAGGCTCGGCACGTACGATAAGTAACAAAGAAAGCAAAGAAAAATCAGATGAGTTGGAACAAGGAAAAATGTGTAGGAACAAAATTCTACTGATAAAAATCATCATTAAATCACAAGACTTATATTAATTCATCAAAAATTATAGAAGAAGCATATTTGAATCTATTAGAACGGTAGAATTCTTGGTTTTTAATTTTCTAAGTCAAGAAAGTATGATTCTGTAAAAGGAAGTTTTCTCTTTGTCTTTTCCAATAATGGGATGCCAGAAAAGTCACGTAACGTTTTGACTCAGGGACCACAACCATTTATAATATTTTAACTTTTCTTTATTTTTAGTTTGACCCATCATAAAATTAGAAATTAGACTTTATGTCTCTACACATAATTTTGTACTCACACTTTATGAGATGTTTTAAAACCAAAAACTTTACATTTTATTATATCACTTTAATTAGGCCAACTTTATCTGATAGCATAAATACACATTATTTAATATATTAGCTCATATATTATTGGAATTAATCTCAACAAAATGGACATTCATGCCTTAAAAACTAACAATAGAGTAATGAGAAGGGCCTCAAGCAACTCTACTACCGTTTTTCCTACAGAACAAAAAGTCAACCCAACCGAAGGAAATTGTATAAGGTCTAGAACGGTTTGTAAAATCATAATTCCTTCCTTCCTTTCTTCCCTGTTTCGGAGATAGATATAGCCTCCCTCTAAACCTAGTTGTCAAAGTTTCATTCTGGGTTAATGACAAACTGAATCCTTGAATGGGTACTTTTTTTCTTTCTCCTGCTGCGTATAGAACAGATAAAGGTTTTGGTCAATATTTTGTTCTAGAGTTTTGGTTACTTTTGTGTGGGTTTTAAAAAGAAATGTTTTTAAAGACTCAAATATGTATTTTTAATGTACCTTGATTCTATCTTCCTTGTAGACTTACGTACACACCACTTGAAAAAGACATGATGAATTTCTTGTTGTTATTAGTCGAAGTTGGTTTTAATTGAAAGAGAGTACTTCTTTATTCAAGGAAAATGACAGTTTCAGTCCCAAATAATTAAAGATGACCTTCCTGCATAAAAAAAAGAAATGTATATACAACAAGATAAATTATTATACAAGATAAATTAATGGCATATTTGGCCCACATATTTCTTGAAGTTTTCAAAATTGTGAAATTGTTCCCAAGCTCTTGATTTGTAATTTTCTTGGCTTTATATGTTGCAGAGTGCTCTCAAATAGTTGATGGTTGTATTTTTGACTTTTTCATGCACGTTAGGTGAATTTATTGAAAGAGAGATTCAAATTTCGAATGATTAGGACATAACACGTCCCATGCATGAAGAGATTTTTTACAGATTTTAAACACAATTTGGGAGCATTCTTCGATATTATACTTATAGGTAACTTTTCACTATTAAACAATTAAAACTTTTCATAGCAACTTACTAATTCAATCAAAATTCACGGATGAAAAAGGCCGAAAACCTAAGTTAATTATCACAAAAAAAAAAATCAAACAATTTAGTAGTTTTGACCCCAACAACCGGCAAGGTAAATGGGGTCGAAATCCGTAGAGGTATTTACTCAGTTGTGCAGCCCCTTTGAATAAGAATCATTCAAAGTGGTAAGTGAAATCTCCACTCTTGAGAGCTATAAACCTACAGAATTCTTTAAATATGTTATAAGACATTTAACGAGTGGGTTTAAGGGGCAGAACAAGAAAAATTAGTGAGGAGCATTGTACGTATGCTAACATAATCAAGAAACATTGAATGAAAGAGATACAGAACTTTAAAGAGGGCGGAACATAATTTCAAAAGGGTTGAGTATAATTTTAAAAGGGCGGAGTATACTTTTATAAAATTTTATATATAATATTAAAAGAAAAATAGTTCAGAGGGGGCGGCCCTTCATTCTCGTTTATGTGTAATTCTGTCCCTAGGGTTAATCTTTTTAGCCAAAAAAAAAAAAAGTAAAATAATAAATTAAGAATTGTGGGTTTTCCACTAACTAACACTTCTCTGCTTCATTTTTTATAAATTCCATATTTGTATGCTGCTTCATGAAAGATTTCTATTATTATCGATCACCCGAAGTTTTTTAACTCCCCTGTGCCCCTAGACTATGAGATGAATTAAAGTCGTTTTTCTTCTTCCTTTATTTGACGAAATGAAGATTTACGAGCCTTTAGTTTGTACGAATTTTTCTAAAGGTTTTACACTCTCATATGATATTATATCGTTGACAAGGTCAAAGTGAAAGTTGGCAACTGTCTTCACGGATAGATTTTTGGAGACAATTAGACAAACATTGCCTGGGAGGAGAGGTTGTTAAGACAAATTATGGCACGTGATTAATTTTTCATTAATGTCATCAACTTATGTTTTTTGTGTTAGACCTTAATATGAGATCTAAACATGTATTAAAAAATAATACATAAAGATCAAAACAAGAACATACTGCAGGAGCTCATAATCGGCGTACCTCCGGCCATTGATGCTCACTCTACAGTCTAAAAACAAATCTTTTCGTTCCCAACAGTTTGAAAGCTTGATGTTCCATTGGGTTTGGGTTCTTCTTAACCCTTTCAATCTCAAAATGATGGTGTAGAAAGTTGAATATGAGAGAGATGGGCTAGGGGACCCCAAACATCTTCTCTGTACATGCTGTGTCCCTCACACAGTATCCGGATAAAAACAAAGGGCTAAAAACAAAATTGAAGAATGGGCCATTTCTAGATAATGTATTAAATGCTCAGAGCATTTCTATATAACATATGTATAGTGCACGTAGTGTGAAGAGCACTTATAATATATAATTATTATTACATTCTCCCAGTTGGCATATCTAATCTATCGTTTAACATAGTGAGAAACAAACACACGAATCATACCGACAGTTCCACTAACAACAAGTAATATCTTTGATGTATTATAATGTATTATGTCTCTTAATATTAGGCCATATATTTTAATGAATGAACCTACGTTTATTTTTGGTCCTACATTAAAGATATTTATCAAATAGATGAATGTAAACACAATAAAAATATCAGATAATAACAGAACTGAAATTGAGTTTTATTACTTAATAACATTGGTTCATATAACAAAATTTATACTAAAGAACCAAATCCTATTCGGCCTACATGATCCTTAAATCTAAATAGTGACATGTCTTTTGTCAAAGGATTAACAATCATCAATTTAGTGTTAATGTGTTCACTGACCACTACTTTAACTTTAACATGTTTTCTTATGGCTAAATACTTAATGTCAATGTGCTTGCTTCGACTACCACTTTTATTTGTTTTTAGCCATAAAAAAGTTGTTGTTGAATTGTCACAAATATCCTCAGTAGCTTAGAAATTGAATCTATAATTTTAAGCCCAAAAATAAAACTCTTCATCCATACACAATGCGAGGTTACCCCAAAACAAGATACAAACTCAGCTTCTATAGTAGAAGTAGAAGTCAAAGTCTGCTTTGCGCTTCTCCAAGATACAACTCCACCGATGAATATAAAAAATGTACCTAGGTGATTATTTCCGTGAATCAACACAGCTAGCGAAGTCTGAATTTGAGTAGCCAATAATTTCTAGATTATCAGTTTTTCTATACGTAAGCATGTAATCTTTGGTTCCCTGAAGGTACCTCATCACTTTCTTTGCAGCTCTTTAGTAGTCCACATCTATCTTACTCTGATATCTTCTTAATATTCCGACAGCAAATGCAATGTCAAGCTTTGTGTAGACATGAGCAAACATTAGGCTTTTTGTTAGTGATGTGCCCTAGGCCAATTATGTAATGACCACATATTGATTTCATTATATTTGCATTTTATTAATAAAGAGGCGTTTTCATTATTGTTTTTTATTCTAATTCTATGAATAGTTAATTTTACCTATGGTCATCAAGTATGTGACTTGATAGTAAAATTCTTAGGTGAAAATTGAATTATATTTTAAATTATCCCTAGTCGGTCATTATTATTAGGATAATAATGAATGAAGACTAGTATGAAGTTTGACTGATGATTATGTTTTACTAATCATGTGTATGAGATACTAAGTCAACTCATAGATACATATTTGAGAAATGATGTATTGGATTGACCCGCTATGAGAATACTACATGGATAATTGTCATAAGTGATTCTCATCACAATAGTATTATCCTAGTCCTCTAACCTAAAATCACTATGGTTTCCTACATGATAAGTTCTATATTTTGACACAATCTAATATTATCTTTAATAGGATGATGGAATATATTGTTGTTGGATATAAAGTGAATCATGTGAAGAATATGAGTGATTAAAAAGGAATTTGTCCCTCATTTATTATAAGAAAGATATCTATGGGCCCCTCGATAAGTTAGACTGAAGAAAAATGTATGGCCATACTGGAATGAATTGATAAGGGTTATCAATATTAGTCTATTTAAGATCGAGAAATAATACGATTGAATAATATAAGGATGACATAAACCATGCCTTATGTTTAATCAAGGTATCTAGAGACAAAAGGACTTTAATACTGATTGTGGATTAGGTTATGTCAGATTATTGACATTCGCATAACTTGGGTAATCATAATGTCTTACTAGAGGCTGCTTATGATTTGTGGGCTAGAAACAGAATTTCAAGCGAACTACCAATGTTATGTGAACCTACAGGGTCGCACACTTAGAACAGACCAAGAACGAATTTTGGGTCAACTATGTCTAGGTTCGATGAACCTGATAATGTCCAAATTCGATGTACTAGATATGTCTAGGTTCATTGAATCTGACATTATCTAGATTATCTGAATCATATTCGAATTACAAACATTATCTAGATTATCTGAATCATATTTGAATTACAGTTTACCCTAGTTAAAATCTGACTCTATCTCGAAGTCAATATATATATATATATATATATCTGTTTTAGGGTGTTTAGTCAAATTAAGAAGAGAAAAGGCATTTTCTCATTCGAAAAAGGAAAAAGACATTAAAACCCTAAAAATTAGAGAAAGTCATTTAACGCAAAAAATGGGTGCTAGCACACCAATTCATTTTTGAGAGAGTCTGTTCGTGTGGATACCTGCCGAGGATGTTGCTCTAAATAACAACGTCTGAATCCGACCTTGAATACTAAAAGTTTGAGTTAGGGTGTCACCGGAGTGAACCTACTCTTTCCCTTCCAGAATCTTGCCCGTTTTATCATCTTGGTAAGATTCCATGACTTTCTTATCAATTTAATCGAATTACATGAATCTTGCGAGGGTTTTGTGGGAATTAATTTTTAATTTTCTGCTGCGTATTTAAATCACAAAATCCAACAAAACCTAACACTTCTAACTGCAGAAGCATATGGAATGTTTTTCATTTGTTTCCTTTTGAAATCATTTTGGGACACTAGTTCAAATTGAATTTATCATCCTTCATGGTAGGAATCTGAAATCTCTCCAAAACTTTATTGATACAGGTCTCTTGAGACATACCTAACATACCTCTAAATCTATCTCTATATACCTTAGTGCCAATGATATAAGATGCATTACCCATATCTTTCATGTCAAAGTTTTTAAAAAGACTTTTTTCACCTCATATAGCAAACCTATGCTATTGGTTGCATGTAAAATATCATCAACATCCTCTAGTATATACATTGATCCATAATATTCTCTACAAATCCAAATGGAGAGATAACATCATGAAATTTTAAATAACATTGACGGGAGGCTTGTTTCAATCCATATATAGATTTCTTGGCCTTGCACACCAAACGCTCACTATCACTAGAAGAAAATCCTTCTGGTTGTTTCGTGTAAACCTTTTCTTTTAGATCTCCATTGAGAAAAGCCATTTTCATATCCATTTGTTACAACTCTAACTCTAAATGTACAACTAATGCCAAAATAATACGAAAAGAATCATTCTTGGATACAGAAGAAAAGTTTATTTATAGTCGACTCTTGTCCTTTAAGTGAATCTTTTTGTAATGAGTCTTGTTTTATATCTTTCAATGTTACCCAATGAGTCTTTCTTTGTCTTAACGACCCATTTATATCCTACAGCTTTTGGGCAACTTAATAAGATCCCAGACTCCGTTAAATGCTATATAATTTATCTCATCTTTAGCGGCGTCGTACTATAAAATAGATTTTTTACAACTCATGGCTTATGAAAACATTTCAAAATCATTTTCAACTCTATTGTTCTAGTCCAATTATTGCAGATACACAATATAATCACTAAGAATTGTTGATTTCTTTATTCTAATAGATCTTCTTAATGTTATATCAACATTTTCCTGTGGAGCATGTTGTTTAACTGGTTGTTCAACAATTTCTGGCATTTCTTGAATAATTTGATCTACTAGATTATTATCAGTAGCTTGTGGGACTTCAATGATCGGTTGTTCAATGCTTGTTTGTACTTGAGGAGTGTTGTGAACAACAATCAATCTGTCACTTGAGTAGAAAGGTTGAGCATAAAAATGATCTTTCTTACAAACAATGTTTTAGGATTGACCGCTTCCACTGCTCAAGTCATTCTCCTGAACTTTTTATTTCTTGGTTCCACAATCTTGATGCTGTGAGATGGACAATAGAATTTGTATTCTTTCGATCTTTTGATATATCCAATGAAATGCCCACTTATAGTCATTGGATCCAGTTTCTTTTCTTGTAGGTTGTAAATTCTTACTTGATATGGGCATCCCCAAACGTATATATGTTGCAAACTCAGTTTTCAACCTTCAAATGGTGTCTTTGGGACAACCTTAGTTGGAACTCGGTTTAATATATATACTATCATTTTAAGAGCTTTAGTCTACAAGAATTTAAGAAGTTTGGAGTTACTATGCATACTCCTCACCATGTCCATTAATATTTGGTTTCTTCTTTCTTCCACAGCTTTTTAGTTTGGAGAACTAAACATGGTGTATTGGGCAACTATCTCATGTTATTGAAGAAACTTTGCAGATAAACTAGGTGCTTGTCCATCCTTAATATATCTACTATAACATTCCCCATCTCTATTTGTTTTCACGATATTAATTTGCTTTTTGCATTGTTTCTTTACTTCATCTTTAAAAATCTTAAAAGTATATAATGTTTTGTTCTTGTTATGAAGCAAATAGATATACATGTATCATAAGTAATCATATATGAAAAAGATAAAGTATTTTGGACCATGAGTATCTATGTTTGGACAACAAATATTTGAATGTATAATCTCTTAGACGTTTGTACTCTTGTTAACACCTTTCTTTAACTTATTGGTCTGTTTTCCTTTAATACAGTTCACATAAGTGTCAAAATAAATAAAATATAAAGTATTTAGTACTCCATCATTTACTACTCTTAATTCTTTCTATAGAGATATGTCCCAATCTTTAGTGCCATAACATAAAAGAATCTTCATTCATAACACATCATTTATTACCAATGTGAACATTTATAACATTATTAATAGCAACATCTTATAGATCAATAGAGAAAAGACCATCAAACAATGTATCATTCCCAACAAGATCAGATTTATAAAAAAAACTTCAGGATGTCTCTGAAAAGTTAAAAAAAAACCCAAAAGTATAAGTCTTGATACCGAAATCAAATTTCTGGAGAAACGTAGAACATAAAAGGTCTTTCTTTAAATCTAAACATAACCATTATTTAAAATTAAACAGCATGTTCCAATAGCCTCTACAAGTGAACTCATTCCTGATAAAACGCTTTGTTCATTTTCCACTAGCTTCTTTGGATTTCACATACCCTATAAGTTATTTGAAATATGGATTGTAGAACCATAATCAATCCACTATGTATCATGATTAATATTAACTATATTAGATTCATAACAAACAAATGAGATTAGATTATCTTTCTTCTCAAGCCACTGCCGAAATTTAGTGTAATCCTACCTTATGTGTGTTTCTTATTCTTTTCTTGTGTTGCCATTAATGCACTCTCCCAATTCCATTGTCAATCTCCCTTCCTCTTGAACAAATATAATCATGAGTTCATTGATTGACCATGTATCCTTATGTATGCAGTAGGATATTTTGAAAGGTCCATATTGTTGCAGAAGGGTGTTCAATATATCATGCACAAGAAAAGACTAGACATATCAACATCAAGTGTCTTTAATTGAGCCATAATATCCCTCATATACATGATGTGCTCAAGCACACTTCTCACATTTGTGAGCTTTAAGGATGAAAATTTATCATCAAGGTGTGGCAAGTGCCTTATTTGAAGTTGCAAACTACTCATCAATAGTCTTCAGTAATGCCTTGACATTGTTATGCTGATTGAAGTGCCTTATTTGAAGTTGCAAACTACTCATCAATAGTCTTCAGTAATGCCTTGACATTGTTATGCTGATTGATGGTTATGCTGATTGATGGAACCTTGCATACTAGCAAAAATTTTGGTCATTATGAATATCACATTAAGGCGATTAGATCGCTCCAATTGTTCATAAAGGGCCTTTTGAGCTGGAGTGCTATCCACAATAATAGTCAGTTCGTCTTTCTTGATAGCATAATCTGTGTCCATCTATC
>CAMOHE010050722.1:0-47523 GCA_946598075.1 Artocarpus hirsutus | reverse complement strand
CCCGGGTCTCAAGCTCACCATTCAAAAGATAAAAGGCTTCATGGAAGATAACCTTTCTCCCTAGATCTGCAATGTTGAACCCTTCAAGCTTTGCAAATGAATCATGAACTTTAAGGTCGAGGTCCTTAAGCTTCTAGACCCACCATTCTAATTCTTTAATTCTGGTAGGAG
The DNA here is from genome assembly GCA_946598075.1 of Artocarpus hirsutus. NCBI lineage: Eukaryota > Viridiplantae > Streptophyta > Magnoliopsida > Rosales > Moraceae > Artocarpus > Artocarpus hirsutus. The sequence continues at coordinate 47,352 of CAMOHE010050722.1, read as the reverse complement.
TAAATTGCACTGTTGCACCTCAAACTATTCTCTTTTTTCATAATGGCCCCCTAAACTTTTAATCTTGACAAAATACACCATGAACTTTGAAATTAGTGGAAATTAAGATCCAATACCTACTTTAATTTCCATTCAATACTCTTTTCAATGCTTTTTCTCAAAGACCATGGTCATTTGTGACAGCATCGATATCAACTCCATGGGTTTGAGCCTCAACAAGATAACCTATGGCCAACATCATATGATCGTTCATAGATTTTTCCTTTTTTTTTTTTTTTTTTGTAATTAAGAAGCTTGTTAAGAGCCTTTTGCCCCTTCATTAAGGCTTGGCCTCTAAATGTGTCTTCAAGATTATCCATGATCTACCAAGCAATTTCATGATTTTCATGTTAAGCCTGTAGCTCTCATTCATGCTAGCCATATTGTAGTAGCAAGCTTGATTGTCAGTATCATTTTAGCAATCATACGCTTCGATTTGCTTGTTAGTGGATTCGCTAGTAGCCGAGGAAGAACATGGGTGGTTAGCATGAATTTGAGTTTCTCCAAAGATAGGACAATATTAAGGTTCTGTTTCCAATCATTATACTCCTCACTGATCAGTGTATTTTTGTCACGTATCAAAGATAATGCATTTTTAGATATTTTTGATCTATAATAATGATTCATATAACAAACATTAGCAAACATGCAATAACAATTTAGTAAGATAACACAAAGAAATAGGCAAACATGTGTTCATATGTCAATACCTTAAGAAAACACAATCTTACAATAATAATTTCTAACTCAGCATTTGACAAGCTACCTATGGGGACTTGGCAAGCTCAATTATAAATACAGATCCTATCTGATTAGTATATACCATCTAAGACTCATGTTGATCCAACATATACTAATAATTGCTCTCTTTAGCCATTAGTTTTATTAACAGAGCTCCTAGGGGATGCTAATAATAAAATTAATCTTAAGTGTTCAACCACTGTTTCAAGTACTTGACCCATCGTTTATAATCGTCATTTAGGGGTGAACAATGATAAAACATGTTAAAGCAGATTATCCTTTCGGAGATCCAACTTGGTATATGATGCATCCTTCATAGGGGCCGAAACCACCATATATTATCTATGGACCAACGAAAGAGGCCTTAGGTCTTCTCTTCAAAAACCTTTTCCCTCTCAATATTTTAGAAAACAAGGTTTTATGTTAACATGCATGAATAATCTTTAATGAGTGACACTCTCTATTCTACATAACATGTTATTAACATACATGACAAAACATATGATAAAGCAGACAAGCGACGCACTGAACAAAGCTACAAGCAATATAATAAATGGCCATAATATTATAGCTCCACCTTAGAGAAAAGAAAATAAAGAATACAAAATTTTAATTGAAACATTTTATTGATTCTTTATCTTGTATCCTTCTTCATACAGTGTCCGTCTTCAATTTTAATGTTTTATAAATAAAAAAATCTATTCTTTGGTTATCATAAAATTTTTCAAGCTTTTCTCAAATTATTTCATAAACAAGCTCGTCAAAAATAATTACAAAACGGCTCCTAACATCGGGCAATCGACCGCCTATAACAGGGGCCAATCGACCAGCTATGTTAGAGAAAGTGGTTGAGACATTGTCACTGGTCGACTAGACTGCCCAAATGCGGTCGATCGGCCTATCCTAGAACCAGACCCCTAGAGTTGTTTTGCTCAATTATTTTTCAAGTTTTATTTTTAATAACAACTTAAAAATTTACAAAAAAAAAAATATAAACACAAAAAAATAAATAAACTAGCAATCTACTCCATCTTCTAAATCTATCTTTACTTTGAATAATTATTTTAATACAAATTTACAAATAATAAATCCAAGGCGATGATGAAAACCTAGATAACATTCTAATCTCTAAGAAATCATAACTAGCAAAATTAAGTAACTAAAAATAATAATTAAAACAAAAATTTAATTAACAATAATTAATTAATAAACATTCACCATATAATCTCATGACAACATATAAATCTATAGAAACCCTAAAGTGCCAACTTTCTAAAATATAATTCAAGCATAGAACAGATTCAGATTATATAATTTATGTACAGAGCATGACCACAAAACTCATAAAAACTCTACAAACCCATGATTCTGATACTAATTATTGGAAAACGAGTGTGTAACGAAATTTAAAACCATGGCTTTGAAATTTCTGACTTACCCTTTTATTAATACATTTCATAAAACTACAAAAGAAAATCAAATAAAAAGAAATTATTTATTCTATTACTTGTACGAAAGTAAGAATGCATGCTTTTATACTATCTCAATGTGTGACAAGTCTCACTCTCTTAATCTCTTTTTTTTTTTTTTTCATTTACTTGTCTTTCTTTCATTTTTTTCATTATTCCTTTTTTTTTTATTTCATATTTGTTTTATATAACATTCTATATCCCTCATTGTATTTTTTTCTTTTTATTTTATAACATTGTGCATATTTTAATATGTATGTTATATTATTTTAAATTGTATCTATTGTCTATTATTTTATTTAAAAATCTAACAAGCAAAAATCACACATATGTAGTGTATGTTTCCAACTAGTCAACTGATAAGGGCAAAATGACCATAATTCCACACTCAAATAATTCTTAAAAAGAGGTTATTATCATTTTAGTATTTTGTGCTTTAAGAAAACATCACATTAGTATTTTGCTGTTTAGAAATTATCTAAACAATACCAAAGTGCCTGTTACTTCTAATAAGCCATGAACTAGATTGAAATCATTCTCAACGAGTACATAAGAAGTAATTCAAAAATTCATTTTGATACTTTAAGCTCATGTTTTATGAGTAAAATTTTGTATTATCCTTTTATTAATAAGCTCTTAGTTAATTTTGTAAAACTATAAAAGAAAATAAAAAAGCTCACTTTTTGTACTATTTGTACTTATATTTTTATACTTTTATAAAATTAATTTGGGGTTTATTTATGAAAGGATAGGTAGGAAACTTCACATCACAAAACAGGGCTTCAAAAGATAATTAAGGAGAATGCCACACATTTTGAGTGTGAATTGAATTACACCACCTCATATTAAACTTTTACATATTCTGCCATGAGTTAGAAAAAACTTAGACTATAAGGACTAAACTACCCTCAAAATAATTGGGTTTCTTTCTCCTACTCCCGTGTCCCTCATTTCTCCTTCTCTCCCCTCTTATCTCTCTACCTAGCTGCCGGCCCCTATCCCCTCTCCTTCGATTCTCTCTCTCATCTATTTTCCTTAGTCTTTACAAGATTCTGTTTTGTCGCCAGTCGCGACGTTGCTCTCCTTGCCAAGGGAGATCTTGATGCTTTTAGTGCCAACGTCAAGGCTGTTGTCAACCAACTCGAGAAAAAAGGTCGCGAAATAGTTCAATTTGCAATAGCGACCGTGGCCTCCTCATGGCGCTAAGCTTTATATTCTCGTAGGATCTGCCGAAGTTGGCATTGGAGAGAGAAATCTCTGCTCAGAGTAGTTGGCCCTTGCACGACGGTCGTGGCACAATGGTGTTCATCTCCAATACTGATATTTTTTATTTCCTAAATGAGATCCCTGGGTTTTGTAAAGCATCATGTGTGATTTGATTTTTTTTCTTTTTCTTTTTCTAGATTTGATACATTTTTTCATATCTAATTCATTTGATTTTTTGTTGTTGTAGTTTCATTACTTTTATTTTTTTTGAGTATTTCACCAATGTTGGTGTTGCTGTTGCTAGTTTCGAGTTGAATACCAGTTGGCATCATAGCAAATTCCAATCGATAACTAGCCTGTACCTGCTATAAATACTATATACAAGTCGAGTTATATTTTTAATATTAAATATAATGCCATGACATAATAGTGACATTTATTGTCCCTTATGGTATCTAGACTTTATTTTTGTAGCATCTGTGTAAAAACTCTAATTCAAAATACTAAAATGATACTTGTCAATGCTATTGGGTATTATTTTGACATATTGTAAACAACATAACAATATGATCATGGAGGAAAATATCCGTATCGGTGAAAATATCAGTACTCCAATTTTAGGGAAATATTAGAGAAAATATCAATATCGTTGAAAATATTAAAAAAATTTAAGAAAATTCCTGAAATTTACATTAGAATATGATTTTAATACTTTCTGATAGCATGAACATTAAAAAGATACATAAATAAACAAGCTTCACATAAAAAAAGCATACATAATACATTTCTTAATATCAAAAGAAAGTTCTATGAGGTTCAAATGTGGTCAAGATCCCATCTTGATTTAAACAGTATTGGTACCATGGCATATTATTTGAATAATGTTGAACATAGTAACCAACATGCCACATATAAGTTTGTTAATCACTTCCCACTATGTTTCCATAAATTGAAAACAATGAATTCTCCCAATTGTTTGCCTGAGAAGGCGGGGTTATGTTCGGATTAAGGATAAAAATATTAATATTGGTAGAAATATCGGTACTTTAAATTTACAAAAATTTTGAAGAAAATATTGATATCGGTGGAAACATTGAAAAAAATTATAAAAATTATGAATATTTGTTTTATCTTGAAATTTTGATATAAACTAAGATAGTATAAAAAAACAATATCCTAAAACCCCTGATAAATCAATTTTTTTATTGATTGATTATAGTATTAACCAAAATTTTTTTAAAATTTCAATGTTCGGACAAAAATTTATCAAAATTTTTAAATTTCTTTCAAAATTTTAAAATTTCTAAAATCTCAGAACATTCTCTAGGATTAAATTAAAACATCTTTCAAAATTTTTTAAAAATTTTTGATAAATATCTAAAAAAGTTGTTTACATTTAAAAAATATTTTAAGGCTTTCAAATTATGAAAATTTTTAATAAAAATTTAAAAATTATCGCAGAAATTTTTGTTCATAGGTATGACATAGAGAGCAAAATAATGTAATAATTAAAAAAAAAAGGGGTCCCCTAGGAGCATGCGAATCGAACCGCCTATCCCCCCCCGGCGTCACAGAGGCGTTTGAAATATTGTTGTCTCCTCGTCCTTTCTCACTCAGAAATTCGCAGAGAGCGAGAGAGACCGCATTCTCTTTCGTGTTGGTCTCTCCCAGATTCCTCACTTTGCGTTCTTCCTTCTCCCCTAATCTCGTCACTTCACGAAATGGGCAAAGCCGTGGTCTCAGACGAAGAAGGTCAGTGGTTCTTTTCTCGGAAAAACCTGAAAAATTTCCTTCGCTTCTTTCCCTAATTAGCCCTAACCCTAGCTCTAGCTTTCTTATTGTGTTCTTCGGTGATTTTGTCGGTCAATTTGTGCAGATGAGGTCGAGCTTGAGGATGAAGAGAGGGAACCCGTCGATGGCGACGCGGGCGACCGCGACGTTGATGACGAGGAGGAAGATGAGGAAGACGGTACGGGCTTCTGATTTTTCATCCATTTCGTTTTCCTTGTTTTTTTCCTTGTTCAGATGCAGTTTTGGGGGCTTGATTTCTGTTTGGGTGGGTTCGAATCGGAAGTGTTAGGGTTTTTTATCCGGCATGAACAAGGATGATGCTTGACGTTGTCGCATTCAATTGCGTGTCTTTTTGGTGATACATTGATGGGAGAGGGACAGGGGTAGTACTTGGTGTCTATTCAACTTCGAGAGACATGAAATCCCTCTGGAATCCTGGAAGAAAGAATGTGCTGCTATAAAGCATTTTTTTTAAATTATTTTTTTAGAGGGTATTTAAAATTATATTTCTTTCCTTCTCTTCTGAACTATGAATGTTTTGTATCTTATTTGAACTTAACTCTACTGTTTGGAAAGATTCTTTAACATGAAGATTCTGATTTGAAATCTTATAGGGTCGATGATGGTTTATTTTGGGTATTTTCTATTTTGTTTATATCAGCCTTGAATTATTTAAATGCCGATAAATTGGGTCTAGCAAAAAAAAAAAAAAAAAAAAAAAGGCCTAGAGAATTGGGAATCCTTTGAGATGGTGGTATCCCAGATCACTACCAGTTATAACTCACTTGAAACTTTCTGTAATGTTTATGACCTTTTCATGATTTTCATGATTCACTGTAAGGTCCGTTCCTCTTTAAATGCCATTTTGTAATGCCTCTTCCTCCCTGAGGCTGTATCGGAGAAGACAGATGGATCCCCCTTTTTTTTTCTCCCGTCACGACTCACACAGCAATCATGCATTCTCAAGAGGCTATCTTGGTGAAATATTACTGTCGAGTTCCTTATTGATTATTTTCCATTGAATTTGACAGAAGAAGGGCAGGATGAATATGAGAAGGATGGTTTTATTGTGGATGATATTGATGAAGAAGAACCAGATGAAGAGGAAGAGAGGATTGACAGTGATGAGGAGCGACAGAAGAAGAAGAAAAGAAAGAAAAAGTAAGCGCTCTAAACTTGTGCTGTTGTTATAAAATTGTGTGTTCTTGTTGCTGGAAAGTTTACAAGAAGGATTTTTTTTTTTTAAAATTAGATTGGGGTTGGACCAATGAAATTGATGATATTCTTTTTTTTTTAATTGCTTTTATTAGCTTGGAGTTGGACTAATGAAAGTGATGATATTTATGTGTCCTGTGGCTAGTGTAGTTCAATTATATGGCCTGGGATTTGAAATGTGTTCATCTGTGTGTATATGTCTCTATGTTTTATCTATCAGATGAATAATGTTCTTATTTCAAACCCTTTTCTTTTGCAATTTTGTTCAGAGAGGAATATGTCCTTGATGAAGATGACTATGAGCTCCTTGAATACAACAATGTCATTCCTCGCAGGAAGGTTGAAGACATTTATATTTTCATTTGTATTCCTAAATAGAAACTAAATTACCTTTTGTTTCAATTGTGTTTTTGTTCATTAACAACTTTGTTTCAGGATAAAAAGTTTAAACGGCTGAAGAAAGCTCAGAGGCATAATGCAGAGGACTATTCTGGTCTTTCTGACGAGGAAGAGTTTATTCGAAGTGGGAAAAGAGGACGAAGTGCAGAGGAAAAGCTTAAGCACAGTTTATTTGGTGATGATGAAGGTATACATTTTGTGTTTGTTTCTACAATAATTATAACCATTTAGATTGTATCTAGGTCATATCCAAGAGCATCGACTTAAAATTATTTAATTGATTCCCAATTAACCATATAGGAGCTCTGCTCGAGGACATTGCTGAAGAGGAGGAACAGGTAGAAGAGGAAGATGATGCAGAAATTGGTGAAGATGATGAAATGGCAGACTTTATAGTGGATGAAGAATACGATGAATCTACTGTGCGGTAATTTTTGAGCGTATACTTGCCCATTTGTTAGGTCTTATTGATGTTTTCTGGTATTATTTTGGACGAGCAACTTATTAATTCATAAACTCTTTGTTCAGACAGAGGAAGCTGAAGAGGAAGAAATCTAGGCAGGCACCAGGAGTTTCTTCGTCGGCGTTGCAGGAAGCTCATGAAATTTTTGGTGATGCTAATGAACTGATAGAGCTTAGGAAGCAAGGATTCGATTCTAGTGAATGGAGGGAAAGGAGACTTGAAGATGAATTTGAACCTATTGTTCTCTCTGAAAAGTATATGACAGAGAAAGACGATCAGATTCGGGAGCTGGATGTTCCTGAAAGAATGCAGGTATATCATTAATCCTTTATTTCCTAGGTGTGTGTAACTTTGTGTGAGCATAATTTGATTCTTATTTTCTTTTCTTCCAGATATCTGAGGAAAGCACTGGACCTCCTCCCTTGGACGAAATCAGCATCGAGGAGGAGAGTAACTGGATATTTAATCAACTTGCTTCTGGTGCGATACCTTTGTTTGGAAGAGGTTTGGGAAATTCCAAGGAAGGACAGGATTTGTGTATTAACAGGGATGACATCATCAGATTTTTGGATCTTCATCATGTGCAGAAGTTAGATGTTGGTATCTAATCATTGTTGATATACCTATGTTTGATCATCCGATAGATGTTTATAACTTTGTTTCCACTTTTCAGATACCTTTTATTGCCATGTACCGGAAAGAGGAGTGTTTGAGCTTATTGAAGGACCCTGAAGATGACAATCAGGATAAATCCGAGAGAACACCAACCTTGAAGTGGCACAAGGTGAAAGAATTAGCCATGGATCAAGCAAATGTTGAAACTAATAACGAATCATTATTATGAAGGAAAGGTGAAGTTAGTGAATAATTGCATGTGTGCTTCTTTATAGGTACTATGGGCCATTCAAGACTTGGACCGAAAGTGGTTGCTCCTTCAAAAACGAAAGAGTGCACTCCAGCTGTATTACAATAAGCGATTTGAGGAAGAATCTCGTCGTATTTATGATGAGTCAAGGCTTGCGCTAAATCAGCAGACTTTTGAGTCGATTATGAAGTCACTTAAAGCTGCAGAAACAGAAAGAGAAGTTGATGATGTTGACTCCAAGTTTAACTTGCATTTCCCTCCTGGTGAGGCTGGGGTTGATGAAGGGCAATACAAGCGGCCCAAGAGGAAATCAAATTATACTATCTGCAGCAAGGCTGGCTTGTATGATGTTGCTAGCAAGTTTGGATACAACTCTGAGCAATTTGGATTGCAGTTGTCACTGGAAAAGATGGTAGGCTTGCTTGTTTTGCAGTTAGTATTCTACTGAAGTTAGAGAAGTATTTGAATTTTGTTTCATACCATTGTAGAGGATGGATGAATTGGAGGATGCTAAGGAGACTCCAGAAGAGATGGCTTCTAGCTATACATGTGCATTGTTCAGTTCACCTCAAGAAGTTCTCAAAGGAGCCAGACATATGGTATGGGCCTGCTAAGTTTGTCGTTCATGGTATAAACGTCTTCCTTTCTAAAGCCTGATGATATTGTTAGTGCAATTTCTGAGTTTTTTTTCCTTCTTGTTTTAGGCGGCTCTTGAAATAAGTTGTGAGCCATGTGTCAGGAAATATGTCAGAAGCAACTATTTGGATAATGTTGTGATATCAACTAGCCCAACACCTGATGGGAAAGTTGCAATAGATTCTTTTCACCAGTTTGCTGCTGTGAAGTGGTTGCGTGAAAAGCCACTAACTAGATTTGAGGATGCACAGTGGCTTCTTATCCAGAAAGCTGAAGAGGAAAAACTTCTTCAAGTTACTATTAAGCTGCCAGAAGAAAAGTTAAATAAGTTGATAAGTGACTTCAATGAGTACTATCTTAGTGATGGTGTTAGTAAATCTGCTCAGCTGTGGAATGAGCAACGGAAGTTGATATTGGGGGATGCTCTTTCCAATTTTCTTCTTCCTTCGATGGAGAAAGAAGTAAGATCCATATTAACAAGTAGAGCCAAAAACTGGTTAGTAACGGAATATGGAAAGGTTCTGTGGAATAAAGTTTCTGTGGGACCATACCAAAGGAAGGAGAATGACATTAGCTCAGATGATGAAGCTGCGCCTAGGGTCATGGCTTGCTGTTGGGGTCCAGGAAAGCCAGCTACCACTTTTGTTATGCTAGATTCATCTGGGGAGGTGCTAGATGTTCTCTACACTGGGTCCCTCACATTACGGTCGCAAAATGTCAACGACCAGCAACGTAAGAAAAATGATCAAGAAAGGGTTTTGAAGTTCATGACAGACCACCAACCACATGTTGTTGTCCTAGGAGCTGTTAATTTGTCGTGTACCCGCTTGAAGGATGATATTTATGAGGTGAGTGAGCTTTTAGCTGTGAACTGATACTGATGATAATTGATGTCTGTTTTTCAATAACATACAATTGTGCTTCTCATACATAACAATATTTTTCAAATATATTCATGGTGTAATCATAGCATGTGCAATTATGCAAACGAATTCTCAGCAAAAAATTAAGCCCTAAAATAGGCATGGGCGAGATTACACCATGACGAAATCTTAAAAAAAAAGCAGCCCCAAAATATTTTCCTGTAATTCTAGGGTGGTGTATAAAAAATGATTGGCTGCCAGTCTTGCCACATTTGAATCTTGCATCAGAATATTTTGTGACTGAACATTCTGAGCGGTGTGGAGTTTGTAATTGAATCATGGTATATCCTAAGTTTGTCGTGTTTTATAGGTTTGCTTATGCGTTCTATGGTTCTGTTCCTGATATCTTTAGGCAATCGAAAATTTATTTGGGTTGCTGTTGGATATTTTATGAATAAATATTGATATAAACAGAGACACAGACAGACACAGACACGCACGCAGAGTCTGATAACTTTTGATATGTATAAGTGGATGTGTGCATGTAGGTAAAAAAAGCTACTTCAATTTCGCAGGCATTCAGTCAGTTTCCTGTGTAGCTGTTGCTGGACTGGCTCAATCACTGTTTTTATTTTCTGTGCTCTGCTAAAAAGAAATAAGTTTTTAGGGAGTTCAGTTTTTTCAACTTAATTTTTTATGTCCATGAAAGACCTTGGTGTAAAAACATGGCTTGATTTTGAGGATAAAGAAGTGGCTTACTGCAACCTTATTTTCATATTTGTGTTGTGCAGTCTGCATTTGTAACTTTTTTAATTATTTGTATGTGCTGATGGTTTGTTGTATTGAGATAATATGCTTATTAGTGTCTCTTCTGTTTACCAGATTATTTTTAAAATGGTGGAAGAAAATCCTAGGGATGTTGGGCATGATATGGATGGCCTCAGTATTGTGTATGGAGATGAATCTTTGCCTCGTTTGTTTGAAAATTCTCGCGTTTCATCTGATCAGCTACCTGGGCAGTCAGGTATGTATTTTTTCACCAATATAAACCTCATATTCTCGGATATTTCTTGTCATTGATCCTGTTTTCCTTAATTTTGTCAGGCATTGTTAAACGGTCTGTGGCTCTTGGGCGTTTTCTTCAAAATCCTTTGGTAATGGTTGCCACCCTCTGTGGACCAGGAAGAGAGATATTATCTTGGAAACTCAATCCCTTGGAAAATTTCCTCACCCCTGATGAGAAGTACGGGATAGTTGAACAGGTGATGGTAGATGTTACAAACCAGGTGGGCCTCGATATAAATTTGGCTATTAGCCATGAATGGTTATTTGCTCCACTGCAGTTTGTTTCTGGGCTTGGACCTAGGAAGGCAGCTTCTCTTCAAAGATCCTTGGTAAGAGCTGGAGCAATATTCACTAGAAAGGATTTTGTGACGGCTCATGGACTTGGTAAGAAGGTTTTCGTCAATGCAGTTGGTTTTTTGCGTGTTCGGCGGAGTGGGTTGGCTGCTAGCAGCAGTCAATTTATTGATTTGTTGGATGATACTAGAATACATCCAGAATCTTATGCTCTTGCACAAGAGTTGGCTAAAGATGTTTATGATGAAGATGGTGCAAATGATGATGAGGATGCAATGGAGATGGCAATAGAGCATGTTAGAGACCGCCCTAGTGTTTTGAAAACTTTAGCCGTTGAGGAATATGCGAAAAGCAAGAACCGTGAGAATAAAATTGAAACATTTTATGATATAAAGAGGGAACTAATGCAAGGCTTCCAGGATTGGCGTAAACAATATGAAGAGCCAAGTCAGGATGAAGAATTTTATATGATCTCTGGTGAAACTGAGGATACCCTTTCCGAAGGGAGAATTGTGCAAGCCACGGTCCGCAGAGTGCAAGCTCAAAAGGCCATCTGTGTTCTGGATTCTGGATTGACTGGGATTCTTACGAAAGAGGACTACACAGATGACTGGAAGGACATTTCTGAGTTGTCCGACAGGTTGCACGAAGGTGACATTCTCACTTGCAGGATAAAATCTATCCAAAAGAATAGGTATCAGGTGTTCCTAATTTGTAGAGAGAGTGAGATGAGAAACAATCGATATCATAATGCTAGAGACTTCGACCCTTATTATCAGGAAGATCGAAGCACCCTGCAAAGTGAGCAAGAAAAAGCTCGCAGAGAAAAGGAACTAGCAATGAAACTTTTCAAGGCAAGACCGATTTTTCATCCTCGTTTTCAGAATATGACAGCAGATGAAGCAATGCAGGTGTGTTTTCAATAATAGTACTAATGCTTGCTTTGTAATTTAAATTTCTACATGAATATATGAATTAGGTAGGTATTGAATCATGAATATTATCCAGTGCAAGCTTATTTGAATTTCAGATAAAAAGATTTTTTCACTTTATATTTGATCTACATAATCTTCCAGTTTTACTCGTGCTGGCTTTATTGTCTTTGGCAATTATGTATATGCACTTCGTCTGTGCTTAACTACTTGTATTTACTGGTTTAGCTTGAAGACTTGAATTTTGACTTAGGCTGCACGTTCAGTTTATAGGTCATTTTCAATATAAGAAATTTGGGTCAATACTTTTTTTTTTTTTTTTTTTTTCCTGACGTTTAAATGTGCAACATTTCTTAAAACATTTGGATCTAAATCATTTTTCAAAGACTTTCATATTCTCTGGGCTTCAAATCTGTCCTACAGTTTTCTCGGGAAAAAAAGTCTGTCATAGTCGTTGAAAGTTTGTGTTGAAGGAATTAAGTCATATCATACAATTACTTGGGTAAAACTCTGTCATTGATATCTATATTTGTTTGTTTGTTTTTGTGTTTGTTTTTGTTTTGTTGTTTTTTGCCTTCCTTAAATATATCGTCAAGACTGATGAAGTTGTACCTTATCTCTTTGTTTGTCAGTTCTTGTCTGCTAAGGACCCTGGTGAAAGTGTTATCCGTCCTAGTTCACGTGGACCATCATTTTTAACGTTAACTCTGAAAGTTTATGAGGGAGTTTATGCTCACAAAGATATTGTCGAAGGTGGAAAGGAACACAAGGACATCACCAGCTTACTCCGCATAGGAAAGACATTGAAAATTGGGGAGGACACTTTTGAAGATCTGGATGAGGTTAGCATTCCTCTCCTAGTTCTTTTGCATTGAAACTATAAACTAACGAGGATTTCTTTAGTTGTTTAAAATTTTCTATACTTGTAGACAAGTGAGAAATTTCTTGTGAGTTGGAAATATGCAGTAATGTGTTATTAAATACCGATTTAGATTTTTACGGATATTTTATCCATTGATATTTTTGTTCTGTGTTACCAATACTTCCTATTAGCGTTCTAGTGAGCTCTCTGATAGCAGAAGCCTAAGTCTAAACTAGTTGCCTTACAGCCATTGTTTATTTAAAATTGTGGTTTAGGTTTTTTTTTTTTTTTAATTTATAAATATATTATACATTTCTATGTTGTACTTTAAACGTCGACTTCGGTGCTAATGTATCTGTTTCTCCTGGTTGTACCCTATGGATAAATTTTTTTTTCATGATAGGTAATGGATCGATATGTTGATCCATTGGTGGCTCATTTGAAGACAATGCTAAGTTACCGGAAGTTCAGGAGGGGCACAAAAGCAGAAGTTGACGAACTCTTGAGAATTGAGAAAGCAGAGTATCCCATGAGGATAGTTTATTGCTTTGGCATATCTCATGAGCATCCTGGTACTTTCATTCTTACCTATATACGAAGTACTAATCCGCACCATGAATATATTGGTCTATATCCAAAAGGGTTCAAGTTCAGGAAAAGAATGTTTGAGGACATCGATCGACTTGTAGCATATTTTCAGAGGCATATTGATGATCCCCAGCATGATTCTGCACCATCAATCAGATCAGTTGCTGCTATGGTCCCCATGCGAAGCCCTGCAGCTGGGGGCTCTTCAGGTGCCTCCGTCGGTGGTGGCTGGGGTGGTTCAACAAATGAGGGTGGCTGGAGAGGTCAGTCTTTTGACAGGGAACGCACTTCTACGCCTGGTTCAAGAACAGGTAAAGTCGACCAAACAATGTATATCCAGATTTTGATCTATTTCTTTAGCCCATTGCATGAATCTATTTTTTGCTGTCCTTCCACGTGGAATTAGACTGTTCTTTTCCTTTTTCTTTTTTGGGTGCAATATATTAATTACCTTTTGAGTTATGTAAAGAGGCTGCTGTGCCGTGCCTTGTTTGTTCACGTCCATGATTTTGTAGATCAATTCCTTTCATCTTGTTCTTCTAGATCAATTGATCAATTCTTATTAAATTATCACATGGTTTTCCCTTTAATTTGGTTTGGTAGTGTGGGTGATAATTTGTTGATAGGGTGTTTTCCATGTTTTTACGTTGATGCTTTATTGTCTTGATTGCTACGAGGATACACTATCCTCCGTTTCCTACAATTGATTTTTTTTTTTTTTTTCAATTAAAGATGTTTCCTTAAAAAAAAAAAAAAAAAAAAAAAAGCGGTTGTCATGCGTTCACTCTATGTTAACATGTTAGGACCCCAAATAAAACATGTTAGGACCCCAAATAAAACGTCCACTCTATGTTAACATGTTAGGACCCCAAATAAAACAGGGTACTTGTGTTAAGGCTTCATTACATGCTCCTTTTTTATTTATTTATTTATTTTTTGGCAGGCCGCAACGATTTCAGAAACGGGGGTGGTGGTCGAGGAGGACACCCAAGTGGGGTACCTAGACCATATGGTGGTGGGCGTGGCCGAGGTCGAGGCTCATACAATAGCAGAGGAAATAACGAGAGACAGGATTCTGGTTATGATGCTCCTAGATGGGATTCAGGTAACAAGGATGGGGACGATGGTTGGGGCAACACTTCAGGGGGTGGTGGAGGCGGCAGCTGGAGTAGTGGAGGTGGGGGCGGTGCTTGGAGTGGTGGTGGGGGCAATAGTTGGAGCAGTGTAGTTGGTGCTAATGATGGTGATGGCTGGAGTCGTGGAGCTGGTGATGGTGGGCGACGGAGCATCTCAGGTGGAAGGGACGCTGGTGCCACCACTGGGAACTCTGGCTGGGGTTCTGATCCTAAAAGAAGTTCAACTCAGTCTGAAAGTGGCAATGGGTGGTCTGGCAGTGGTGGTGGTGGTTGGTGAAGCTAACAAATACCGTTGCTCTTAGCGGCTTTTCAACTGCACGGTTGTAATGAGACTAAACGGCATGGTTGCTGCAGAAGGTGCTTCTGGTTTGTGAGGGCCCATGTAATGTCTTAATTTTCCTAGAGTGTTTTTGAGTCAGCTCAAACTTTTCTGCCATGTACGTATTTACGCTATTTATAAGGTATCAAATTAACAGAAAAACGACCTTGTTCAGATTTCAAATGACTGTTTGATGCGGGTTTTTCCCCCTTTGCTTGTTCATTTATCTTCTTGAGGAGCTTGCTTCCGTAATCAACGCCTTTGGAAAACTGACAAAAGACCATGGCAAGAATCAGTCAGCATAATGTGGTGTGGATTTGTACGTAAAGATTACTACAATTCAGTACATAAGGTAAAACTCAGCAGGGCGATAAAATTATTCTTTTCTCGAACTTTAGCATACAGGATCTTCGTTGTATCATGCAATGGGGTAGGGAGAAAAAATGTTATTTCTCGAGGGTAGTTGCCATTCATGCATCTCCCTGATCGCTCAATCGCCTTGCCTGCCAGTAGCCCTTTACTATTAACAAACCATGTAGTTTCCTTGTAATATTTAAGCATTAATATAACTTGGACGTTGTTGCGTTTGGAATTAATTTTTCGTCAAAGGTCGTAAAGTTGGGTGGTAGTTAGGTCGTTTCTGTCAAATCGGCAGAAGAAATGGGGATGACCGAATGCAAAACAGTGAAATGTATACGAACACCTTAGAAAAGATTTCGGGGAAAATCAAAACCACCAAGAGAAAGCATGATATCGGAAAGTACATTCCACCAAATGGGACATCTACATTGAAAGCACCACGTTCAATTCTCTCACATTTAGGCTTTTAACAACAAACAAGCAGTCTCCAGAGTGTCAAGCCAATTTCACTACAAACAATTTTCTTGCTTTTTCATAAGGGTAGGGATATCAAAAGATACTCGCAACTAGCCTTCGTCAAATGGCCATCCAGTATACCCCATCTGATGGTGGTGATGGTGGCTGTTATTTTCATGCACGGTTGGGGAGCTAGTTCCAGCCGTTCCATTGTGGTTGGAGTTTGAACTAGACGCGCGAAATGGCCACAAATGATACAATGGATGCCGTCTTCCATGGCTCCCTTGACTATTTTCCCTTCCATTGGTGTTGCTACCGAAACCCCGGCGGCTGCTTCTACTTCGGTTAGTTGATCTACGACCACTACCAAGTCCTTGTGCTGGCAGTTCTTGGCGGCAGACTGGGCAAGAGTTGTGCTGGCACAACCAGGGTATAATACAATCCGAGTGGTATATATGGTTACATGGCATTTGCCTTGCTTCAGATCCCAACTCAAATTTGTCTTTGCAAACAGGACAATGTGAATCAAAATGAAGATGTCGGTTAGATATCTTAATAGTAGGCATTGCATCTATTGATGATCTTGATGCCGGGGGAGGGCCTTGCTGGTCATTAGCTGAAAGCTGCTGGAACAGTTCTTCAAGCCCAGGACCAATAAAATAATGACCAACATTACCCCGTGTAAGACCAATCCCAGGAGTCCCACTAAAGAGGGCTTCAAACCCACTATTTCCAGATACCCTATGAGGAATCTGTCCACCAAAGATTAACAAAGGACCAATCCCTGGGTTATGTTCAGGAAGTGCATCTGATCTCCCCCTGACATCAAGGCCATTGCTTCTGTCAACCATTCGTTGCCTCATTAAGGCTGAGATAGAATCCAACCGTCGAAACCGATGGTCATGATCTTCATCTCTGTCCACATGAATATGATCAAGTGGACTAACCTGCACCAAATCGTTAAGTTCATGAACGAATCCTAAATTACAGTTGAAGCAAACTGCATTTCGCCCTCGCAGTTGAACTGGCCGCCTGCAATTGTAGCACCAATGGGTGCTTCGGCTACTCATCCTGTCTCCCCTGCTCTTGCAATATCTTAAAAGTAAAAAATCCTAATCTAGTCCCTGGGAGCTCCTTGGATCTTTAACTTGTTCCTGTACCAAAAAAAAAAAAAAAAGAGTTCATATTTAAATGAATTTGTATAACATTTAAATGATCAAATTACAGGAAGTCCAAGCAAGAGTTCAAATAGACCCACAAGTTAACAATGATCTTCATTTCTAAAATGTGTCACTTAAATGCTCTTTAAGCACCAGATTGAAATGTTTGGTTGCCTACTAAACTAATTGATTTTTTAGGTTCCAGAGAAAGCCTGCATTTCAGAAAAATTATCAAGGCAAGAAGGTGGGGAGAACCATGTCCATAGACTATTGTCCCCTTTAAAACAGTGCATTTCAATCTACCTGGCATCTAACAAAGCAAAGAAGGAAGTTCTCTCTGTTCAAAACGAAGCCAAAACCACGCATAAGTCCACAGATCTAATTTAATACCACGATGACCAAACAAAAATTCATAATAGAAACAAAGTCCCATTTTGTTTGGTTCCCAGAAATCTGTCCAAGAAAATAAGCGAAAAGAAATAAGAAGGGCAATGCCAATAACAATAATTCGCTAAATCTTCGATTGAGTTCAATTGAGTATAAGGGCTTGCGTCACCAATAAATAAATAAATGAATAAATAACACTACAAATTCTTACCATTCCCAATATCAACTGAAGCGAAAACATACAAGAAATTATGCAAACCCAAAAACTAAAATCAAAGAAGACCAAAATACAATCATAGAACGCTAAAAAACAACGATCATAAAGTACAATTAAAGCAAAATTGCACTAAAAAAAGGGACACCAAATTTGGAGAATCGTAATTCAAATATCATAATCTAGATTTGGAAATCAACCAAGAAAAATTCATTGAAATCATATGATCGTACCATCAAGAGATCGAAACGAAGACGGAGAGTATCCAACGGATTTTTGCTGACGAGCGAGCGAGAAAGATTCGACTCTAGGGTCCGGCCGAGGGGTGGAATTTGGGAATTTATTTTTCCTTCTCCTTTTAAAAGATATGTCATTTATTAAATTCATTCGTCTATAATGCGAGAAAAGGACTGTCTCTTATCTACGCTACACGTGGCGCGCAGTGTAGTAACTGATCTGTGTGAGTAGGACTGTGAAGTGCAGGCAACTGTTGTGTCCCCACTTAGAGGTTGTTCTCGCCTGTCGGCTTCACTTTTCGCCGTTGATGGTTTTGGGAATTAAAAAAAGGGCCTGCATAAGGCTGATAAATCGTGTCACGTGTTATATTTGTGTCAACATATTTAAAATACGACACAATTAAATTAAACACGAATACGATACGATTAATAAACGTGCTTTAAAATATAAACACGAATACGACATGCTAACAACACGTATATTATACTATTAAAAAAATTAATATTTAATTTTTTTACAATATTATTTTTTTTACATAATTAAAAAATTATATTTAATTTTTTTTACTACATAATTTCAATTAAAACAAAAAAAATTTAAAAAAATTTATGTAAATAATATTATAATTTTTAATTATTAAACATTTTAAATTATATTTTTATTTTTATTTTTAATTTTTAATTTATTAAATATTTTAAACCATCTTTCTCCTCTTCAGAGAGGAATTGTTCCAAGCCATAAACGACTTTTAGGTGTAGTAGATGGGGCAATGAAACTGAGGCATAATTATAGAAGACTTAGAGAGTCCTCTTGTTTCATTTTTTGATGTGGGTTTCTTTGCATCAAAAGTAAAAAATTATAATAAATATAATAAAAGCTATCATTAGACACTACATGTGAGAACTACACCTTGGGTGCAAGGTTCAATTCTTGACCTCGCATAATGCTTAAATTTTTTTTAAAAAAATAAAAAAGTTTTAAAAAACTTTTTTAAAAAAGCTAATAAAGAAAATTAACAAAAACACAATATCTAATTAATACTAACATACTATAAATATTTCAAATATTTTTATTTTTAAGTTTAAATATATTATAAATGGGCGGGTCTAAATTTTTTTTTTAAAAAAAAGCTAATAAAGAAAATTAATAAAAACACAATATCTAATTAATCCTAACCTACTATAAATATTTCAAATATTTTTATTTTTAAGTTTAAATGTGTTATAAATGGGCGGGTCGTGTCGTGCCATGTCAACACGTTTACGGCCCGTTTAATTAAACGTGTTAAGGCGTGTTTAGCGTATTAGCATGAATTCAGCCCGTTTATTTTCATGTTATTCGTGCCAACCCATTTATGGCATAATTAATAAACATGCAGTCTAAACCCGTTTATCTCGTGTCGTTTTCGCATCGTGTCATTGTACGTGTCCAAAATTGTCGGCCCTAGGCCTGCATATAGCTATTGCCTTTCAGCTTTAAATTTGTAGAAGAAAGTTATTTTGGAAATGTTAAGAGGGTTTTAAGATGTACATCATAGGTAGAAGTTTGTACTGAAAAAAGAATTCATATCTTTTGTTTGTATTTGCTGTCTAACTATTTTTTTTTTGACATGTCATTTGAAAATTATTTTTAAAAATATTTATTATAAATATATTAATTTGTAAATATTTTATTTATAGTATATATACTTTTTATTTATACAATTGTAGACGGTGGATCTACAATCAAAATACAAAAATTCTAGATTAACTTGTTGGAAATTTAGGCTCTCAAATCACCGTTAAATGGACCTGTTCACTCGAGTATATGCATACGATTAAAAACCAAATAAATGAAACTTATGCAGAAACAAAAGAATACACAAGGTTTATAGTGGTTCACTCCGTTAATGAAGAGCTACGTCCACTGTAATTCACTATTGAGTTTTCTTAATACAGATTACAAGAGAGTGAGAATAGATGAGAAAATGAACGGGCAAAGTTTCAGTGCTTTTTTCCTCGTGTCTCTCCACAAAGCTACCTTCCCCCTTTATATAGAGCATGAGATGAAATCGTGGTCATCAACCGTCAAGCGGAGTGGAATAATGCCTCGTGAGTAGCTGTAATAGTGGGACACATGTCAGCTGATGATTAACTGTAGAAATCACGTCTTCCTCATGCTTCGGTCCAGTAACTTGCGTGTTTTAACCATCAAAACGTGCTATTAACCGTCGGATCGATACAATCAATCCGAACGAACAATGGCCTGAAAAGGGCATGAGTCATCCTTGGGCGAAGTTTCAAAATAAGCAATCGATCCAAATGAACCCGACGAATAGCTAATTCGATTAAGCTAATTTCGTTTGATTCGTTCGATGACCGTTATTGGGCCGTTAGAGCTCGTGGGCAATTTGGGCCGGTCTGAATTGTACCCCAACAGTTAGGCTCCCACTCCTTAGTCCCATGTTATGGACTACAGGAGTGTAGGTCAAGCTCTGAAATCGATTGCATGTGATTTGGATATCTTTTCATCCGCATTGGAATCATTATCTTTCCTTGGGAAATCGTGACAATTAATTACCTGCAACACGTGTCCTCATGCAATTGGCAATTCATTAATAATCACTGCAATGTCGATGTACGCGTTTGATTCAAAAAGACACCGCCTCGGTTTGAGCGAGAACTCGAAAGACACGTAACCTTAGCCTTCGGATCAGATTGCTCTAAGTCGATCTAGACCGTCGATATGGTGCCCTTGATGGTATATAACACGTTCCCTTCCTCATTTCCTCACTCCGTTTCAATCTTCTGGACTTCAAGGTGATTTTCCTCCTTTTTTTCTTAGCTTCTTCAGATTTTTCAAGCAAGATTTTCTTCCTTCCTTTTATTTTTCTTGCAATTTTCCTTCCATAATCTTGTTTTTCTCTCGATTTCGAGCGTTTTGATATTAAACACACCACATTCCTAAAGAAAACTGGTAACTACTGGATCTGTTTAACCGTCACTACTGTAGAACGCTTAAGAACAATTTGAAGCCTTCCAAGTTTTAGGATTCTTTGCCTATTTGATCTTCAAAACCCTAGATTTCCTCGGATAATTCTGTTTTCATAAAAAATGTCGAAGGCAGTAGTCATCGATTTGAGCTCTAGCAGTGGAGATGATCCTTGGTCGAGCAGCGATGAAAGGGAGGTGGATGAAATGATCTGCCAACAAAGCATAATTGAATCGAGTGCAAGGATGGCCGGGGCTGAGATAGGATAAGAGGTGTTGAGCCGAAGGACAGAAAGAAATCAGCCAGCAGGACCCTCGATGAAAATCGACGATGTTGAATCGATTGAAAGAAGGAAATATGTTTCACCAACAAAAGGGATCTCAATGTTTACGAAGAATCCAGAGTCCGTCTTGACAGAGGCAAACCTCCAAACATAAGGACGAAGTATGGGGTCCCGCCTGCTGTAGAGATTTGACTTCCTTATCAAGGCGAACGGGCTGACTCACAAAATGACAACTGGTTTTGAGTGTATAGCAAATGGTTCGAGCTCAGACTCTAGTTGCCAATCCCTAAGTTCATGGTAGAGATAGTCGGTCACTTCGATATCTCTATGACATAGCTTATGCTGAACAAAATTAGGCTTCTGATAACACTGATCGTCTTAGTCGAAGAGGCCAAGATTGACTTCGACATATAGGATTTTCTTCGATGTTATTATTTGAAGCCAAACAGTAAAAACCTGGGTCACTTTTACTTCGTTTATCGACAGTCGAAGCAACTTATAGCTGAATTCGTTAACGTGGACAAGCATTGGGAAGAAAGATACTTCTTCATGTCAATCAACTGCAATTCCTTCGAGCTTACTAGTCGAATCCCTTTTCCATTCGCTTTTGGTCATATTAGCGAGTTTCAATCCTTGTGACTGTTTCAAGCAGTAATTCCAATTGATCTCAAGTATGCTTTTTCTTTGCAAATTACGAGCTAAACCACCCAGCTCCAATCAACGAGAGGTTCCAGATGAAACTGAAAGCACTGCTTGCTTTAAAAGATTAGACTTCGGCTGAAATATCAAAGCCTGATCGACTTGGGAAGTCATCAATTTTGAAGAATTCAAGAACATCCCATCAGGTATTCTTATTCGATTTTCAAAACGAGTTGATTGGGTCTTTGTCTGCCGCTGTGCACTTCAGCGTCTGTACGGTCCATCAAAATATATTACCCCACTGTCTGACGAAGACGTTCATCTCGCAGAAGCCGCTTTATAAGACATGAAGGTAACGTTGCCTTCCTTGGGTGAGATGAGGAGGAAGAAGGGTGTAAACAAAGCAAAGAAAAGAAGGGCCAAAGCTGGCGAGTCCTCAGCTCCGAAGGAGATGACCCTGCCAATCGAACGACCCAAATTGCCTCTTCCATTTGATATTCAGCCTCGGCCATCGAAGAAAAGAAAGGAAACTGAGCCCCCTGTTGTAAACAAAGATGTCCAATCGTCAGCTCTAGAGAAAACGCTAGACGTCCCAGAGGATGTCAGCGTTCTTCAAGATAGGGAGTTGCTACAAGGGCAGCAGTGAACTTTTACTTTGATAAAGACGAGGAGGCCTTTGGCGGGAAACCATTTACATGGCTATACAACAAGTCGACCGCTGCGTTGGGACAGGTAAAATAAAAAAATTGAAACTTTTTTTTTAATAGTTTAAATGAGTTCGTTCGAATCGACTAATGAAGTAACTTTTTCATTACACAGGCTCTTATGTTCCATAATCTTTTTGCGAACAAGACAGTTCACAAACTTGAACAGGAGAAGTTGAAGATTAATGATCTTGGCGAAGAGCTCGAGAAGATTAAGTCTGAGAGGGACAGCAAATAGAAAGAGCTCTATGATGTAGCCGATGCATTAAACAGGGCGAATGGGAAAGTGCTGAACTTGTCGAGCAGCGTTCGACTTTTGGAGGAAAAAAATGATGGCTTAAAGAGGAAGATATCTATGAAAGACAAAGATATTGAGGAAATAAAGGAGCAGCTGCTCGAGGTCCATGGCACTTCTTCTTTCAAGGCACAGCTTGAGACCCTACAGGAGATCAAGTGTAACAACCCGATTTTTAATGCACTGGAAATGCATTAAATTAAGGATTAAATTGAGGCAAAAAACGTAATTTAAGGAAAAATACTATATAATAACATGAAAATTATACAGTATTGAAAAAAATACAGTGTAAGGAAAATACACTGATAAAATTATGCAGTATAAAAATTACACTGTAAAAGTAATACAGTGTAAGAATTGGACTGCTGCAAAGTCACACAGTATAAAATTGGACTGTATAAAAAGTGTTTTTCACACTTTTTCATATAAAAGCAAAAAGAGAAAAAAAAAAGAAAAAAAAGAGAAAAATTTGAGATAATTCTCGGGACTTTCTCTCTCTTCTTTCTCTTTCTACTTTCTCTCTCCTCACAAAAGTGAAGTTGAAATTTTGAGCTCTGTTTTTGACACCTCCCACACAATTGGAAAGATCTCGACGAGCTGAGCTCAACGGTGTGTCGAGCAGCCCAAAAGGACGCTGGAGGAAGGCCCACGCGCCGCCCAAAGTGGCAGTGGAAGCCATTTTTCTCGAGCTGATTTCTCTTCCATCCGACCACCAATTGAGGTAATTTTGGTCTCTATGGACTCAGGGTGATGAGAGGAGCAAGTGGGTATGTTTTTCCCAGCTCAATTCCAACTGGATCAGCCCCGACGGAGTAGCTCCGTCGCCGCCGTGGCACCACCACGGGAACCGTCGTTCCCGACGGCGGTGAGGCACACCTCGGTGCCAACAGGTTCAGAGGGGGCCGGCCATCAAAACCCCTCAATTAATTGCATGATTCAACCGCCCCTTGCCGGAGTTCCACCTGCTCCGCCATCGACCGCCGTGGGCAACGACGATCTTGCCCATCGCGTCGCTGTTGTGCCAAATTGATGGCACGGTTATGTTCAGAGGCCCACGAAGAAGCTTTTTGGGCTTCGAATTGCAGGCAACAGCCGTAGGAGGCCGGAGAACGAGCTCCGCCACTTAGCTCCGCCGTGGGCAAGGTGGACCCGCCGTTCCACGGTGAGTCGAGCAGCCCCAATAGGGGGGAAATGCTCAGAGGGACTTGGGGAAGCTTTCCCCCAAGTCAATTTTGGGCCACCATCGACGGAAGGCCGTGATCGGAGCCGCCAATTTCCACCGTCGATGGCAGCCTCGATTCTTGTAGATGGAGGCTGAATTTTATGAAATTGACCCCACCAATGGACTCAGGAGGTTCGATTTAGGGGGGGTAGGCTCAAGCCCAGCTGCCAACGGAGCCACGATACAGCGGTCAACCGTCAGTCAACGGCCGACCAAGGCTCGTTTTAGGATTTTGTGATCCAGACCTCTGATCGACGATCTGAGACCACCTCCCGACTTGTTTCGACGCTCTAAACACAACGGTGATCTCCGTTTGAGCTAATTCCACTCTGGTGAAAATTGTTTGGTACCGACTGTACGTAGATCGAGGCAATTCAAACAGCAATATCGGAGTCCAGAATGACATGTTCAAGAATGAATGATCTCCAGGAAGCGTTCCTAGCCATGTATGGTAGCTCGAGGAGCACTGTAGAGGATGCTTCATATATTATGGATACAAGGAGGTACAACCAGACCCGCGTGGCTCGGAATCCAAGTAAGTGGCAATCTCGCTTACAGTATGAATCGTATTTAGATGCTTTCATAAGATTTATCAAAAAGCATGATCAGTGATTGGTAAACTGTTTTATGTGAGAATGAGGAAAAATGACACGAAGGGCAAAATGGTCATTTTATGAAAATGACCAAAACGGACCCGAAACTCTCGATGTCGGGAAACGTTTCTTAGTGATGATTTTTCATGTTATATATGTAAGGGAATGTTAAGTTGAGTTATGTATTTTATTAAGTCACGAAATGGACGAAAAACCCGTCAAGGGCAAAATCATCATTTTTACGAAAATGGCTAGAATGGAGCCGGACACTCCGATTTAGCATAACGTCATTAGACAAAAAATGTTTCGTAATACGTTGAGTAATGTAACCGTCATGTGTGATGAGAGTTTTAATAAAGATGCTTAAGTAAACGTAAGGTAACCCGGTGGGTTACGAAATTAAGGAAAGGGTAAACCGACAGTTTACCGAATTATGATAAAGGGAATGCATGCTTAATGCTTACATTTTATTATCAATCGAGTGGATTGATAAATAGAAAGATAATTAATGAGTCGGCTGTTGTATGATCAGGACACAAGAGCCGACTAACAAAAGAAAAATGGAAAGGAATAGAGTACGATATAGTATAGTACGGGTAAGTTTCAGACCTCACCTACAGCATGAAGAAAATGATTTTTAAATCTTTTTGATATATGTTTATAAATGAGCTTGCAAGTATTATGCAAGTGGTTTCTAAAGTATGTTTGCATTAATTATGAAAAAGTTTTACAGTATAGATCAAGTTTGCAATGTAATTGCAACAATTATGTTTAAAGGTATAATTGCATTTAATATGCATAAAGATTGAAAGTTCAAGTTATACTTTTGAAAGTATTTAATGTATGTTTTGTATTTTGACAATGCATGATATTTGATAACTAAAATTATAAGCTTTATGATGCATTGTTATGCATTAAGTTAAGTTTCGAAATAAAAGTTGTGATTTTGCAAAATGTGATTGCATTATATGTTGCATATGTTATGCAATAAATGTTAGAGTATATGTTATGATTTGCAAATGATGATTGCATTACATGATGCATTTGATATGTAATAAGTTGCATTTGTTGTGTTATATATTTTATCGTACAAGTATGAATTGTAAGTGTTTGCATATGATGTGATTGCATTTGACATGCTCACTCAAGTTAATAAGAAAGTAATGTAATGACAAAGGAAAAGTGTCGTACCAGCCTCTACGTTATGAGGTAATGAATGTAAAGTTAAAGTAACCTCTAAGATGTGAGGTTCTTGACCACGTGATCGATGGTCTCAAGTCTTCTGCAAGGGAAGCATAATGTTAATGATGTCATGATTAATGAGATGGTACGAACACTAAAGTAAGATAAGGAAAGTGAATGAAAGATAAGGAAAGATAAGGACAGAAATGGAAAGTGAATGAAAGATAAAGAAAGTTAAGAAAAGAAATAGTAAGTTACCGTAAGAAAAGAGTGCTCATAATTGAAAGTACATAATTGAGCATAATTGGAATCATGCATTATGAATTGCTTGTATTCCTTATTTTAAAGTTTTACGTTAAAATGTTTATGAAAAATAAATTGTGAATACTTATGTTAAATGTTCATGAAAAACGTATTTATGTTTATGGAAAATATTTTCATGTTTTCAAGAAAGATTTATAAACGGCGTGTTATGAGACATGTATAAGAAATGCTTTATGAAAAATGTTTACCCAAACGTTTTAGAAACGTGTTATAAAAATGTTTATGAGAAACGTTTTATAAATATTTCAAACGTGTTATGAAAACGTTTTAGAAATGTTTTATGAAAAGTGATTATGAAGAACATTTATGAAGAATGTTTCAAGAGGCAGGTTTTTATGAGGAAAGATTTTAAGTATGTTTTAAACGCTTTGTGAGTTTATGTTTGAACTTACTGAGCGTAAGCTCATAAAAAGTTGTTCATGTTGCAGGTAATGTATGGGTGACTAGTACGACCCGTTAGAAGAGCTGGGTGCTGCGGAAGGGCAGATGCGAGATGTGGGAATAGATATCACTATAGTTTGCTTCTGCTACGTAAAGAAAATGTTTTACACTATTTAATGTAGTGTTTTCAAGGCTTTTAAAGGAAAGTAAGAGTTTTAAGAAATGTTTTCAAAGGTTTTTAGATACATTGTACTAAATGTATTATACAATTATGAAATGATGTTTTAAGTTATGTTTTTAGTAAATGTTTCTTATTCAGTTTTAAGAAACAGTTTGAAATGATTTTTAAAGACAAAGGTTGAGCAAAGTCTCAACAGGAATGGCGACAAAGGTCGCAACAGTTTTAAATGTTTAATTAAGAAAATTTTTTGTAATTCAGTATTTTCTTACGAAGTCAGTAAGATTACTGTTTTATAACGAGGTTTATGAAAGTAAGTGGCGTCCGAAAAGGTGGGTCGTCACATCAAGTCTAGTCAACTCGACATATAAGCGATCGACCAAGAAATTAGAGACCTTCAGGATATGTCATCGTCGGAAGATTCAGACGTCCAAGAGGTCAAGCTGTTGCATCAAGATCTTCCTGTTCAGCCCCCTGCCCCTAAGTCTGAGATGGTCGTGGTTCCAACTGAAGAGCTCACAGTACCTTCAATTACAAAGCCAACAACAGAAGGGGTTAATGATTAACTCGAGGATTAGAGAATAGAAAAAGCATGTACCATCCTTGGTTCGATTTGTACTAAACAATTTCTTTTCCTTGAATGAAATTTCTTCTTTGGATAGTACTGAGGTTTTGCTTTTTATCTCACGTTTTAATGTAACTCATTTTAGCGGACGCATTCGACTAAGCATGTATTGAGTCAAACCAACCATACTAATGCCAAGAAGATGGCGCGAACAAATCCTGTTAGTAAAAATTAGGGTCAAGCTAATCAAAACCAAGATGCCATTAAAAGTCAGGTGATCAAAAATAAGTCGACGAGATAACGATCCGTGTTTGTTAGCATCAAATTGGTCGAACATGATAGTAGAACTATTAAATTGTGATCCAATTCAGTTAGGCCAAAATGAATGATCTTAAATCGAGCAAGTCGAGGCTAGATTGATTTTCAAAACAAATGAAGGCTCGGATCGAGGCGATCAAGTCAAAGATCACAAAACATTGGTGTTCGAATCGAACTAGTCGAGTCTGAAGTTGAGCCATGAAGATGGCGTTCGTATGTCTTGGATCGATCTGGTCGAGTCTGAAGTTGAGCCATGATGGCTTTAGGAAAGTTCGGATCGATCTGGTTGAGTCTGAAGTTGGGCCATGAAGATGGCATTCGTATGTCTCGGATCGATCTGGTCGAGTCTGAAGTTGAGCCATGATGGCTTTAGGAGAGTTCGGATCGATCTGGTCGAGTCTGAAGTTGGGCCATGAAGATGGCATTCGTATGTCTCAGATCGATCTGGTCGAGTCTGAAGTTGAGCCATTAAGATGGCTTGAGGAGAGTTTGGATGCCATGAAGACGTTTGTAGCCTTCGGGCTGATCTGGTCGAGCTTGAATTCTGCTATTGCCATAAAGCTTAGTTTTGTACCCTAGAAATAAAACTTGTCAATCCTCGTAATTTGGGGAAATAAAATTTGAAATAATCAAGGACTGCACTCGTTTATATCGTACACGAGCTGCCTACGTACCCCTAGCACGAGGATCAAGCCAAACATAGTTCAATTACATAAAGCAAAATAAAAAATTACAGATAATACTTCCTCAAATGGTTCGCATTCTAGCTCTTCGTTATGTAGGATCCATCCAGCTTTTCAAGTTTGTAAACTCCTTCTCGAACAACTGACCGTATTCGATAGGGTCCTTCCTAATTAGCTGCCAATTTTCCTGCGTTGGCTTCTCTAGTATTCTAAAAGACTTTCCTGACCACGAGTTCTCATTCGATGAACTTTCTGTGCTTGACCCTCCGGTTGTAATATCTGGCTGCAGCTTGCTGGTAGCAACCAAGGCGATATAAGGTTGTGTCCCCTTTTTTTGTTATTGAAGTCCAGTGCATCCTCCATTGTCTCATCGTTCTTTGCTTCGTTTAGCAGAGAGTAATCAACTCACAGATCCCGTGTGACTATCTCAGCAGGAATAATGGCTTCTGTTCCATACACAAGCGAGAAAGGGGATTCGCCAGTTGCCCTTCGTGGAGTCATTCGATATGCCCACAGCACTATCAGGAGTTTCTCGACCTATCGCCCTTTTCTTGCCTCAAGTTTCTTCTTCAGATTCTTTACGATCATCTTATTCGTTGCCTTAGCTTGTCCATTTCCTTGCAGGTATCTTGGAGTTGAGAAGCTTAGAATAATGTCCCAATCGCGACAGAACTTCCTGAAAGATGATGAGACGAATTGAGAGCCATTGTCAGTGACTATCTCTCTTGGGACTCTGAACCGACAGATGATATTCCTCCAAATAAATCTTTCAACATCTTGTTCCTTAACGTCTGCAAAGGCTTCGGCTTCAACCCATTTGGAAAAGTAATCAGTGAGGACGAGTAAATACTTCACTTGCCCTGGGGCAAGCAGAAACAGTCCGACGACGTCCATCGAGTACTTCATAAAAGGGTATGGCGAACTGACTGAAGAAGGCTCTTTTGCTGGTTGATGGATGATTGGGGCATGCTTCTAGCAACTGTCGCATTTACGAGCGAAGTTTCACAATCGCTCTGCATGGTCGGCCAATAGAGTCCTTGTCTCTTTACCTTATTGCACAATGACCTTTCACCTGAATGATTTCTACACGATCCCTTGTGTACTTCTCTAATTACTTTCTCTGTTTCATCTTCTCCGAGACATCAGAGGTAAGGTCCTGTGAAGGAGCGCCTATATAGTTTTTCATCTATCAAGTAGTATCTCACAGCACGCACTTTAATCTTCCTCGTAGTTTGCCTATCTTCAGGAAGCCAACCTTCACTTATGTACAATTGGATGGGCGTTCTCCAATCGTCTCTAGGGTCGACATAGCTAGCGTTCTCGACAAGTGCAATACTAGGGCTGTCAATTAGTTCCAAAGGGATTGTCCTCCTCTCGTTTACTTTGATGGCTGATCCCAAGCGAGCTAGTGTATCAGCTCTGGAGTTGTGTTCTCCTGGTATGTGCTTGACCTCGAAATGATCAAACTCTGCTTTCAGCTTGTTAACTAAGCTCAAGTACAGATGCATCTTCTCGTCTCGCGCCTCGAACTCTCCATTCACTTGGTTAACGACCAGCGTGGAGTCACTTTCCAGAAGAAGCTTAGTAGCCCCCAACGCAATAGTAATCCTTGTTCCAGCTATCATGGCCTCATATTCAGCTTCGTTGTTTGTTGCCTTGAATCCTAATCGAAAGCTCTGTTCAATCTCTTCTCCAGTTGGGGACTTCAAAACTACTCCTACTCCTAACCCTCTTTCATTGCTTGACTCGTCGACTTGCACAATCCATACTTCTAATCCGCGTTCTTCAGTCCTGCAAGTTAGTTTAGCTACGAAGTCTACGAGCACTTGTGCCTTCAATGCTGTACGAGGTTTGTACTCGATGTGGAACTCTATCAGTTTGACCACCCACTTTGTCATTCTACCAGATACGTCAGGCTTGTGCAGGATTGCTCTCATCGGGTAGGATGACAGCACCACAATAGTGTGTCCCTGAAAGTATGGACGAAGTTTTTGAGCCGACATAACTATTGCAAGTGCGAGCTTTTCGACGATCGAGTACCTTGTTTCAGTGTTCAATAGAGTATGGCTCACGAAGAATACTGGCCTTTGAACCCCATTCTCTTCTCGAACAAGTGCTGAACTCACTGCCGCCTCGAAAACCACCATGTATAAATAGAACGGTTCACCCTCTTTTGGCTTTGACAGGATTGGCAGAGTTTTCAAACATTTCTTTAATTTTTGGAAGGCTGATTCGCATCATTCATTCCATTCGCACTTCTTATTTTTCTTGAGTAGCTAGAAAAAAGGTAGACATTTGTCGAAACATCTGGCAATGAATCGAGTTAGCGCCGCTACTCATCCGGTTAGTTTTTGGATTTCTCGCTTGGTCCTCGGAGAAGGCATCAAATGGAATGCCTTTATCTGATTGGGGTTCACCTCGATTCCTCACTTCGTAATGAGATATCCCAAGAACATGCCACTCGCTACTCCGAAAGTGCACTTCTCTGGATTCAGCTTCATGCCATATTTTCGGAGGACGTCGAAGCATTCTTGCAAATGCTGAATGTGGAGATAAACCTGCTGAGATTTAACTAACATGTCATCGATGTAAACCTCCATGTTCTTACCAATTTGTTGCTCAAACATCATGTTGACAAGTCTTTGGTAAGTTGCTCCCGCATTCTTCAACCCGAAGGGCATGACTTTAAAACAGAAAATCCCCTGCTCTATTATAAAGGAGTCTTCTCTTGGTCATCAGGGTGCAGTAGGATTTGATTATAGCCAGAAAATGCATCGAGGAGGCTTAAAATCTCATGTCCAGCTGTAGCATCGATGAGTCTATCGATGTGTGGTAACGGATAACTGTCCTTGGGGCAAGCCTTGTTAAGGTCAGTGAAGTCGACACACATCCACCACTTCCCATTTTTCTTCTTCAAGATCACCACATTAGTGAGCCAATCAGGATATTGGACAAGACGTATAAAGCCAGCTTCAAGTAATCTCCTCACTTCGTCCTTGACTACGTTGTTTCGCTTGATCCCGAGCTTCCTCCTCTTCTGTCGGATTGGTTTATGTTCTTTGTTGACGTCCAGTCGATGGGAGATTACGTTCGGGTCGATTCCAGGCATATCTGCATGAGACCATGCAAAACAATCAGCGTTAGATTTAAGAAAATCAATAATTTGGGTTTTTTTTCCCTTATCGAGCTACGACCCGATTTTTACTATACGTCGCTTGTCTTGTGGGTCAATTTCCACATCGTCAAACTGCTCCAGGACCGATTCGAAGCAGCTTTGGCTGTTGGCTTTGTTTTGCTGGTTCGTCTGTAATTGCTATAAGGCTTTCTTTTGCTTCATGGCTGTGACGCAATAGCTCCTTGCTGCCTCTTGGCTTCCTTGAATTTCCTGAACACCTCGTCTCGGCAGGAACCTTATTGTTTGGTGATACATAGAAAGGACTGCCTTCATGGCATGGATCCAAGGTCTCCCAAGAATTGTGTTATACCCTGATGGGCAATCCATGACCAGGAAGTTGGTCAGTTTGTTTTCTTCTGCTGCGTAGATTGGAAGCCTGATTCTCCCAATCGCTGTTGTCGCTTCTCCGTTGAATCTGACCAGCGACGTTGGTGACTTCTTGATTTCTTCTTCTCTGATTTCCATCTCTTTTAGCTTCGAGAGGAAAAGGATATTGGCTGAACTTCCATTGTCAACCAGAATTCTTCTGATTTCACAGTTTGCGATGTTGAGTTTGATGACGAGTGCATCATCGTGTGGGGAGTCGAGAGCAATCGTCTCATCGCTGCGAAATAAAATTTTGTATTTAGGGTATTCGCTATGAGTAGGGTTCGTGATCGCTTGATTCGCTTTCCTTTGATGGAATTTCATTTGATTCACTGAATTGCCACTAAAAATCGAGCCTCCACAAATGGCTCCTATTACCTTCCTCACCGATGGTGGTGATGGCTTCTTCTCCTCGGCTTGCACGTTCCTTCACCCTCTTTGTTCCTTGTCAAGACCATATGTCTTCCTCCCCCGTTCAGAGAAGAATTCTCTCAAATGCCCTTTCTTAAGAAGCTCCATAATCTCTGATCGTAATGCTTTATAGTCGACTGTCAAGTGTCCTATATCTTGGTGAAACTCACAGTATTTTGACTTATCGCGCGAATGGCTTGGAGGCAATTTGCCCAGCCATCGGACGTAATCTTTGCCCTCAAGTTGAGATACTAGTTCTGATGGCGATGTGCACAGCGTATATTTTGGGGGCGACAGGGGTCTTGTCATGGATCGAGGCTTGTCATCTTTCCCCTTTCATTCTCTCTTGGGTGGTGTTCTTGTCCTTCCTCGCTGGTTTTGTGGGTGCTGCTACTTCTAGTTCCATCTGTTCTGACCCTCATTCTCGTGAACTCTCGTTCGCACCTTTCGTTTTCCTTTTCTAGGTCGATCTAGCCTTTTGCTCTGTTCAGTGCTTCCTGGATCGTTTGTGGGTAGTTGGAACAAATACTGTTTTTGAAAGCTGACTTGTGTAGGAGTCCTTTCTTCAGTGCTTCGTGAGCTGTTTTGTCTTCCAAATCTAAAATCTTAGAGAGTGTTCTACTGAATCGCTTAATGTAAGCCCGTAATGACTCGCTTGGGCTTTGGACAATAGACCACAAATCTTTCGTCGTTTTTCCTGTTTTAATATGTACTGAATACGCTTTGATGAATTGATTTGCCAGTTCTTCAAAGCTGTCGATCTATCCCATTGGGAGGTTGTTGAACCATCGAAGTGCTGGGCTTTTGAGCGACTGTGCAAATAGCTTACATATCATCTCATCGAGGATCGAGTCGGGAATGTTGGTAGCACTGACAACATTCTTGTACTGCAATAGGTGGTCTTTTGGATCCGAGGTTTCATCGAAGCGAGCGAACACGATATTTCCATACTTGGGTGGTACTATTGAAGTAATTCTCTTCGTAAGTGGGGTATCTCGTATGTTTTTCGAGATGTTATCCAAGGCCAGTGCTTTGCTTGTGGCTTTGGAAACCTTCTTGTCCCTTGTGGCTTTGGAAACCTTCTTGTCAATCTTTTCTTCTACGAGCT
The DNA here is from genome assembly GCA_946598075.1 of Artocarpus hirsutus. NCBI lineage: Eukaryota > Viridiplantae > Streptophyta > Magnoliopsida > Rosales > Moraceae > Artocarpus > Artocarpus hirsutus. The sequence goes on along the minus strand of CAMOHE010050722.1, from coordinate 14,258 downwards.
TGGAGTTCTGCTCGAACATTTCTCTCATCATTAGTTGAATCGACTCCGGGGTCAACAGATTGATAGCTGGTGCTTCTTGTCGAATTGTCAGCTCCATTTTTTTGTTTTTGTCTGTCTCTTCGCCATGATGCCTGTATTCCACATGAACTTGTGCTGTGGCTGTAGGAGTCATCGTAGCTATGCCAGCTGGTGTTGTTGTTGTTGTTGGGGTCGACGGGGAATACAATGGCTGCATTCTCCCAATCGGGCTGTGAGCGTGTTGGTGTCTTCCTGGTTGTGGGGTCTGAAGTTGCCATTGTGTTGTAGATAAAGCTGGAAACGATGAATACCCATAATATGGGTAATAATACGACTGTGAAGCCATTTGGGAGGCTCTAAAGAAAACACTTCAAGAGCAAGCAGTTCGTTCTCAGGAACGCGACAAGAGAATGGAGCAACTGAGCAGTGAGAATTTGGCTTTGAGGAGCCAAATTAGCTATCAAACCTCCCAAATGGCTTCACAGTCGTATTATTACCCATATTATGGGTATTCGTCGTTGTGATTCACTAGTTGCCCTCCTTGGAGTCGTTCGATAGGCCCACAGTACCATCGGGAGTTCCTCGATCCATCGCCCTTTTCTTGCTTTGAGTTTCTTCTTCAGATTCTTCACAATCGTCTTATTCGTCGCTTCAGCTTGTCTGTTTCCTTGCTGGTATCTTAGCGTTGAGAAACTTAAAATAATTTCCCAATCTTGACAAAACTTCCTGAAAGGCGATGAAACGAATTGAGAGCCATTGTCGGTGACTATCTCTCGTGGGACTCCGAATCGGCAGATGATGTTTCTCCAAATAAATCTTTCGACGTCTCGTTCTTTAACATCCATAAAGGCTTTGGCTTCGACCCATTTGGAGAAGTAGTCGGTAAGGACGAGCAAATACCTCACTTGTCCTGGAGCTAGAGGAAATGATCCGACGACGTCCATCGAGTACTTCATGAACGGGTATGGCGAACTTACTGACGAAAGCTCTTCCGCTGGTTGATGTATGATGAGGGCATGCCTTTGGCAACTATCGCATTTTGGAGCGAAGTCTTCGCAGTCGTTTTGCATGGTCGGCCAATAAAATCCTTGTCTTTTCACCTTGTTGCATAGCGACCTTCCGCCTAAATGATTTCTATAGGAGCCTTCATGCACTTCTCTGATCACTTTCTCGATCTCATCTTCTGCGAGACATCAGAGGTAAGGTCTGGCGAAGGAGCGTCTATAAAGCTTCCCATCTATGAGGCAGTACCGTGTAGCACGTACTTTAATCTTTCTCGCAGCTTGTTTATCTTCAGGGAGGCATCCTTCGTTGATATACATCTGGATGGGGGTTCTCCAGTCATATCTGGGATCTACATAGTGGGCTTCCTCCATCAGTGCAATGCTAGGGCTGTCGAGTAGTTCCAGAGGAATCGTTCTTCTCTCGCTTACATTGACTGATGACCCCAAGTTAGCCAGTGCATTGGCTCTGGAGTTGCGTTCTCGTGGAACATGTTTAACCTCGAAATGATCGAATTGAGCTTTCAGCTTGTTGACTAAGCTTAAATACAAATACATTTTCTCATCTCGTGCCTCGAATTCTCCATTTACTTGGTTAACCACCAGTGTGGAGTCGCTTTCTAAATGAAGTTTGGTAGCCCCCAATGTAGCAGCGAGCCTCATTCCAGCTATCAGGGCCTCGTATTCAGCTTCGTTGTTGGTAGCTTTAAACCCTAATCGAAAGCTCTGTTCGATTTCTTCACCAGTTGGCGATTTCAAAACAATCCCCACTCCAGAACCCTTCTCGTTGCTTGACCCGTCGACTTGCACAATCCATGTATCCAATCCTCCCTCTTCGTTTTTGCAAGTTAGTTCAGCTACAAAATCTGCAAGGACTTGTGCTTTCAACGTCGTACGGGGCTTGTATTCGATGTCGAACTCTGTCAATTCGACTGCCCACTTCGTCATTCTACCAAAAACATCCGACTTGTGAAAAATTGCTCTCATCGGGTATGTTGATAACACCACAATAGTATGCCCCTGAAAATATGGACAAAGTTTTTGGGCTGACATGACTATTGCGAGTGCGAGCTTTTCAACGATCGAGTACCTGGTTTTCGAGTCCAAGAGCGAATGGCTCACGAAGAACGCTGGCCTTTGAGCTCCTTCTTCTTCTCGAACTAGTGCTGAACTTACTGTCGTCTCAGATACAGCAATGTATAAGTAGAGTGGTTCGCCATCCCTTGGCTTTGACAGGATTGGTGGGGTGGTCAAATACCTCTTCAGTTCCTGGAAGGCAGCTTCGCATCGTTCGTTCCATTCAAACTTGGTATTTTTCTTGAGCAGCTGGAAAAAGGGTAAACACTTGTCAGAACATCTAGTAATGAACCAACTTAATGCCGCGACTCGTTCGGTTATTTTCTGGATTTCTCGCTTTGTCCTGGGAGAAGGCATCAACTGGAATGCTTTTATTTGATCGAGATTCGCTTCGATTCCACGCTTCGTTACGATATATCCCAAGAACATGCCGCTCGCCACCCCGAAGGTGCATTTCTCTAGGTTAAGCTTCATGCCATATTTTCTGAGCACTTCGAAGCATTCGCGCAAATGCTGAACGTGGAGATCAGCTTGTAGAGATTTAACCAACATGTCATCGATATAAACCTCCATATTCTTACCAATTTGTTGCTCAAACATCATGTTGACAAGTCGTTGGTAAGTCGCTCCCGCATTCTTTAATCCGAAGGGCATGACCTTGAAGCAGAAAATCCCCTGCTCCGTTATGAAGGCGGTTTTTTCTTGGTCATTGGGGTGTAGTAGGATTTGATTGTAACCAGAGAACGCATCGAGGAAACTCAGAATCTCGTGTCCAGCTGTAGCGTCGACGAGCCTATCGATGTGAGGCAACGGATAACTGTCCTTTGGGCAAGCTTTGTTGAGATCGGTGAAGTCGATACACATGCGCCATTTCTCATTTTTCTTCCTCACGATCACCACATTGGCGAGCCAATCGGGGTATTGGATAGGACGCATAAAGCCAGCTTCGAGTAATCTCCTTATTTCGTCTTTGATCACATTGTTCCGCTCGATCCCCAACTTCCTTCTTTTCTGCCGGACAGGCTTATGTTCTGGGTCGACGTTCAATCGGTGGGAGATTATACTCGGATCGATTCCAGGCATATCTGCATGAGACCATGCAAAACAATCTGCGTTAGATATAAGAAACTCAATTATTTGGTGTTTTATACTCTCGTCGAGCTGCAATCTGATCTTCACTGTTCGTCTTTCATCTCTCGGGTCTATCTGGATTTCGTCGAACTGCTCCAAAACCGTTTCGACACGGCTTTGCTCGTTATCTTTGCCCTGCTTGTTCGTCTGTGATTGCTATAATGCTTGTTTTTGCTTCATTGCGACGACATAACAACTCCTTACCGTCTGTTGGTTTCCTCAAATTTCCCGCACTCCTCATTTCGTCGGGAATTTGATCGTCTGGTGGCATGTAGATGGGACCGCCTTCATGGCGTGAATCCAAGGCCTCCCAAGGATGATGTTGTACCCCGTTGGGCAATCCATGACCAGGAAATTGGTCAGTTTGTTTTCTCCTGCTGCGTAAACCGAAAGTCTGACCTTTCCAATCGCTGTGCTTGCTTCTCCGTTGAATCCAACCAGCGACGTCGGTGACTTCTCGATTTCCTCTTCTCCTATTTCCATTTCTTTCAGAGTTGAGAGGAAGAGAATATTGGCGAAACTCCCGTTGTCAACTATAATCCTGCTTATCTCGCAATTTGTGACGTTTAGTTTAATAACCAAGGCGTTGTCATGTGGCGAGTCCAACCCAATCGTCTCGTCACTACGAAATGAAATTTCGTACTCGGGGTGATAGCTATGAGCAGTACTTGTGGTTGCCGTACTTGCTCTCCTTTGATACGACTTCATCTGATTGACCGAGTTGCCACTGAAAACTGAGCCTCCACAAATGGCTCCTATTACCTTTCTTACTGGTGGTGGTGGTGGCGTTTTTTCTTCGTCCTCCTCGTTCGCTCGTCCTCTTCACTCCTTGTCGAGCCCGTATGTCCTCCTACCCCTTTTCGAGAGGTACTCTTTCAAATAACCTTTCTTGAGAAGCTTCGCAATTTCTACCGCAACGCTTTGTAGTCGACCGTTAGGTGCCCGTGTCCCAGTGAAATTTGCAGTATTTCGACTTGTCCCGCGAATGGCTCGCAGGCAATTTGCTGGGCCATCGGACGTAGCTTTTTCCCTCCAGCTGAGCTACTAACTCCGACGGTGAAATGCTCAGGGCATATTTTGGTGGTGACAGGGGTCTTGTTGTGGATAGAGGCTTGTCGTCTTTCCGCCTCCACTCTCGTTTTGGTGGTGTTCTCATTCATCCTCGCTGGTTCGGTAGGTGTTGCTGCTTCTGGCTCCATTTGTTATGACTCTTCGTTCTATTGAACTCTCGTTCACACCTTTCGTTTTCTTCCTCCAGGTCGATCCAGCCTTTAGCCCTATTCAGTGCTTCCTGGATCGTCTGTGGATTGTCAGAACAAATGCTACTTTTGAAGGATGACCTGTGCAGGAGTCCCTTCTTCAGAGCTTCACGGGCTATTCCGTCTTCCAGATCTGAAATCTCAAAGAGTGTCCTGCTAAATCTTTTAGTGTAAGCTCGTAATGACTCGCTTGGGCTTTGGACAACAGACCATAGATCTTTGGTCGTTTTTTCGGTTTTAATATGTATTGAGTATGACTTTACAAATTGATTCGCCAGTTCCTCAAAGCTGTCTATCGATCCGGTTTTGAGGTTGCTGAACCATCAAAGGGCCGGGCCTTTGAGTGACTGTGCGAACAGCTTGCACATCATCTCGTCGAGGATCGAATCTGGTATATTGGTAGCACTGACCAAGTTCTTATATTGCAGCAGGTGGTCTTTAGGATTGGAGGTTCCATCGAAGCGAGCGAACATTATGTTTCCGTACTTGGGCGAAACTATTGAAGTAATTCTTCTTGTCAACGGGGTATCCCGGATGCTTTTGGAGATATCGTCCAGCGCCGGAGTCTTGCTCGTGGCCTTGGAAACTTTCTCGTCGATCTTTTCTTCTACAAATTTGAAATTCTGTTCGAGCATCTCTCTCATCATAGATTGAATCGACTCTGGTGTCAGCAGATTGACGGTTGGTTCTTCTCGTCTGAGAATTGTTTCGATTCTTTTGTTTCTGTCTGTCTCTACTTCATGACGTCTGTGCTCCATATCGACGTTTGCTGTAGTTGGAGTCGTTGTAGCCGTACCGATCGCCGTTGTCGTCGGTGCTGGAGTAAATGAAGAATATAACGGCTGCATTCTTCCTATCGGGCTGTGTGTTCATTGCTGTCTTCCTGGTTGTGGGGTGTGGAATTGTTGTTGCGTCGTTGAAGTAGCTGGAAACGTTGAATACCCATAGTATGGGTAATAATACGATTGCGAAGCTATCTGGGAGTTTTGATAGCTGATTTGGCTTCTCAAAGCCAAATTTTCACTGCTCAGCTGTTCCATCCTCTTGTCATGTTCCTGAGCGAGTGCTGCTTGTTCCTGGAGTGTTTTTTTCAGAGTCTCCATCTCTGCTACGAGTGTTTCCATACATCGGTCTTGGGTTGTCCCTTCAATCTCTTCCACCGCTGTTTCTAGTGTGTGCTGGTTATCCATGTTGTCTACCATTTGAATCCGAGTCCCTAGATCTTGGAGTTGATGACTTGAAGGCCCCACGGTGGGCGCCAAACTGTGGACAAATTTTCCTAAAGATATTTTCGAATCAAGCAATTGGGCACTTGGGCCCTCAAATCACCGTTAGATGGACCTGTCCACTCGGATACGCACATGAAATTAGAATTAAACGAAGGAAAATAAAGCAAAAATAAAGAACACGCCAAATTTATAGTGGTTCACTCTGTTAATGAAGAGCTACGTCCACTGTAGTTCAATATCTGGTATCCTGTGTACAAATTGCAGTATTACAAGGAAACTAGGATGAAAGTAAACAGGTAGAGTTTTCTGTATCTTTTTCTATATATATCCCCTTTTCGAAGTTGCCTCTCCGCTATATATATACTATGAAATTGAAACGTGGTCTTTAACCGTCAGATGGAGTGGAGTAATGCTTCGTAGGTAATTGTGATACTGGGATACGTGTCGGTTGATGATTTGCTACAGAATCCACTACTTCCTCATATTCCGGTCCTGTACTAAACGTGCGTTAAACGTTAGAACGTGCTATCCGTTGAACCGATACGAATGATCTGGACGAGCGGTTCCTCAAACCATCTGAACGAGTGGTACCCTGAATGAATCGAATAGTCGGTTTGTGAAGCCAATCCCAACTAACGAATCGAATAATCGATTCGATCGTACGACCTGTTCGAGTCGCTCGATCAACATTGTTGGGCCGCCAGCGCCCACGGTCAATTTGGGCCTGTCTGAATTTTACCCCAACAATAATTCGTATAAAAATAAAAGAAAGGAAAGTTATGTTATATATTAATGTAATGTGCACAATATTTTGTACTATTGTATAATTGTAGTGGAAAATAGCTATTAATATTTTATAATTTATATGTGTTTTTGTGTGAATGTGAATTATATATATGAGTGTGTGTAATTGATATAATTGCCGTGTGAGTATTAATAGCAAGTGGGAAGTAATACATTATTAATGTTATTATCTTTTTAATGTAATGTGCACTATATGTGTAAGTTACAATGTTTAGTAGCCGTGTATGACTTTGAGAAAGTTGATAATGACTAACGTAATTTATGTATATGTGAGTGTGTTTGTTACGATATAATTTTGATTTATTGACATGTTATCTTCTCTTTCCTTATTCCATATGGGGGAATAGTTTACTTTTTATGTGATTGAATAATAATTGTTGATTGATTGGTATATTTTTGGATTTAATTCCTCATTTACGGAAATGAAATGTTTGACTTTTGATTGATTGAATTTAATTGATAAGGTTTCTTACTTTTGAAAGTTGATATATGGTAAGTAGGAGCTAATTTGTTGATTCTTCCCCTAATTTCCCTCTAATCCCACGTGTAAATTGCCTCTAATTAGTCAAGATATTATCATTATATTTTGATAGTTGACTTTTTAATGATAATTGAAATTTATGATAGGTTTCCTATTTTGATAATTGAAATTAGGCAAGTGGAGCTAATATTGGAATCTAAAATTATCTTTAATTCTTTTATTCCTTTATTGGATGATTGGTTGACTTATTTAGAATTCTATTCATGGATAGTCAAGATATTATCATTATATTTTTCCTTTATTGAACCATTGACTTTCCTTTAATTTCTTTCTACCTTTTATGGATACACTTCATTTTGGCATAACATTTGTAATATATTGATTATTATTTCCTTATCCCATTATTTTCTTATTTCTCACCCAAAATTGCTTTCTCCTTTTATATCTCTCACAAGTCCTCTCACCCATTTTGCTGCACATTTCTTCTTCTCCTTCTTCTCTTTCTTTATTTTGTTGCATAGAGTGAGAATGAGAGAAAATAAGAGGGACTAATAGGTGAGCTAGAGGAAAGAAAGAAAGATATTATAGAGAGATGCCTATGTGAGACTTAAGAAATGAGGGGATGAACCATGAGGAAATAAGGAAGAAATTAAGAAGAGAAAAGGAAAGAAAAGATTAAGGACACATTATTTAAGGAGACATATGAATGCATAAAGAGAGGATAGAAAATCATGAAGGTGTTCAATGGCTTTCATCGGAATATAAAGGGATATGTTATGTGATGTGAAGAATGAATGGATAATGATGTATAGAATCTAAGATGATCATGAGTAAATGGTTTGTGTAAGTATACCCTCAACTACATCACTTGAACAATAGTATGTTTTAAAGCATGTTTTAAAGTTATGTATGTTGTTATGATGAATACGTTTAAAGATGTTTTTGATGATTTTTCATGAGTATGATGTGAACTCTTTTGTTGTCATGAACCAATCAATGTTATGTATGTTTTCATGGTCAAATCCTTGAGGAAGCATGTTCCAAGATAGGGACCATCTATGAATGAATGTTAAAGGTTCTGACTACTTAAGATTAACGTTATGCTACGGGCCCAAAAACCTAAAAGTAATGTCTGTTTATGAAAGTATGTTTTTATATGGAACTATTGTGGTTTACTTATTAAGCATTATGCTTATATAGTTCTCTTGATGCAGGTGAGATTCCAAGTAAGGATGTAGATGACTGAACAAGAATGGTCCAAGGTCCCATGACGAGTCTAAGATGCAATATTTATTTCTAAGTATTTCTATGATGCTATAGGAAACTAAGAATTGTCATTAAGGACATTTAGGGGATTTTCTAGCTTTTGTATAAGTGTTGTAATCTTAATATTTCCAATGCTAATGGTAAGATAATTTCCACATTAAGGTTGAGTTAAGGTTTTATTATTTTTCATATCATATCTCTGATCGGCTTGCAAAACTGGCCCATCATCACATGCATGAACGAACGATGAGTGTCGTTTCTCTCCTCTTTTTCCTCCCAAGGGAGGGGGGCAGGGGGTCGTTACAGTGAGCGTCTCATAAGGGCATGTCTTGGAGGGCGGAAGAACGTGGCCTGTTATGTTTTTCTCATGAATTTAGAAGGAGAGCTCAGTGTTTCAAGAGGACATGCAGTGATTCCAGTAGTAAACAAATTTGAAGATGTCTTCCCCAACAAGTTACCAGGATTGCCACCGCATCAAGAAATTGAATTTGGTATTGAATTGTTTCTAGAAATAGCACCAATTTCCTTAGCACCTTACTGAATGGCGCCAGCAGAAATGAAAGAACTCAGAAAGTAGCTTCAGGAGCTTGCTGATAAAGGATACATCCAGAATAGCACATCACTGTGGAGAGCACCGGTTTTGTTTGCAAAGAAGTATAATGGGACTCTTAGATTATGTATAGATTATTGACAGCTGAATCGGGTTACAGTGAAGAGCAAGTATCCTCTGCCTAGAATCGATGAATTTTTTGATTAGTTAGGAGGCTCGCGGTACTTCTCGAAGATAGACTTGAGGTCAAGATATCATCAACTTAGGATTAAGGAAAAAGACATTCCCAAGACAACTTTCAGGACTCAGTATGGACACTTTGAGTTCTTGGTGATGCCATTTGGATTGACGAATGCTCTGGTAGCTTTCATGGACCTTCTAAACAGGATATTCAAGCCTTACTTGGATCAGTTTGTGATCGTGTTCATCGACGACATCTTGGTTTATTCAAAGACCTAGGAGCAGCATGAGCAGTATCTCAGGATCGTGCTTCAGACTCTGCGGGAGCATTAGTTGTATGCCAAGAAAGAAAAGTGTGAGTTTTGGTTAACAAATGTCAAATTTCTAGATCATGTCATCTCCGAGCATGGTATCTCAGTGGATCTGTCTAAGATAGAAGCCATAGTAGAATGGGAATGCCAGAGGAATGTGGCAGAGATCCTTAGCTTCTTGGGATTTGTAGGATATTACAGGAAATTTGTGAAAGACTTTTCAAAGATAGTAGCACCATTAACAAGATTAGTTAGGAAAAATGTCAGGTTCGAGTGGAACGAAGAATGTGAGCTTGCTTTTCAAGAGTTGAAGAATCGGTTGACCTCAGCTCTAGTATTGATCATTCCCAGTAGCGATGAGCCGTATAAGGTTTACATAGATGCGTCAGGGTGTGGACTCGAGTGTGTGTTGATGCAACATGGACGTGTGGTAGCATACAGATCGAGATAGCTACGACCTCAAGAGCAAAACTACCCCATTCATGACTTAGAGCTCGCGACGGTGATTCACGCGTTAAAGATTAGGAGATGTTATTTGTATTGGGCGACATTTTAGGTTTTCTCCGACCATAAGAGTTTGAGGTATTTGTTTACTCAGAGGGATTTGAACTTGAGGCAACGAAGATGGATGGAATACATGGAGGATTATGATTTTGCGCTGCAGTATCATCCCGGAAAAGCTAATGTCGTTGTAGATGCACTCAGTCAGAAGTCTTTAGGGATTCTCGCTTGTTTGGCTCTTGAAGATTGGAAGAGGGATGCAACAGTAAGTGAGTACGGGCTACAGTATCATGAAGACTATGGTCGCATTTCGGTGTATCACATGGAGACGACCCCAGCTCTTGTTCAGATGGTGAAGCAGAATTAGTAGCAAGACCAGCACCTTCAGGGAATCTAAACGCGAATTCAGAATGAAAAGTAGTTCGGAGAATGGAGGATACATACAAATGGATCGTTGTACTTCAAGGAGCGTCTAGCAGTTCCAGTAATTGCAGAAGTAACGAAGGCCATAATGGACGAAGCCCATAAGTCTCAGTTCGCCATTCATCCGGGGAGCACAAAGACGTCCTGTGATCTTAAGAGGCAATATTGGTGGAGAGGTATGAAAAGGGATATCCGGGAGTACGTGGCCAAATGTACGACTTGTCTTCAGGTGAAAGCCGAGCATCAGAAGCTAGCAGGTCAACTTCAGCCGTTTCCTATTCCAGGATGGAAATGGGAACATATCACGATGGATTTTCTTACCGTATTGCCAAGGACGGAGCAGCAGCACGATGCGATTTGGGTCGTGGTCGACAAGTTAACGAAGTCAGCTCATTTCATTCCATTCAGATTGACATGTTTGAGGAGGATTCTCGAGGAATTGTATCTGCAGAACATAGTAAGATTGCACGGAGTTCCTTTATCCATTACATCAGATAGGGATACCAGGTTTAATGCCAAGTATTGAAGGAGCTTTCAGGAGGCTATGGGTACAGGTTTGAACTTCAGCATGGCATTTCATCCTTAGACCGATGGACAATCTGAGCGAGTTATTCAGATTCTCGAAGACATGTTGTGTGCGTGCGCATTAGACTTCAGCGGGAACTGGAAGAAGTACTTACATCTGGTAAAGTTTGCATACAACAATAGCTATCAATCGAGTATTGGTATAGCACCGTTCGAAGCGTTTTATGGGCGATTGTGTCCATCGTCGGTGTGTTGGGCCGAACTAGAGGATAGAGTTATTCTTGGGCCAGATGAGATTCATGATAGTAATGAGAAGATTGTCGTGATTCGAGATCGATTGAAGGCAACTCAGAGTAGACAGAAGAGTTACGCGGATAGGAGACGTCGACCTTTGGAATTCAATGTTGGAGACTTTGTTTCTTGAAGGTATCACCTCACAAAGGCATTTCGCAATTCGGAGTAAAAGGAAAACTCGCGCCAAGATATGTCGGATCGTTCGAGATAACCCAATGTGTTGGTGTGGTTGCTTATCTATAACGCCCCCCTTATAGATGTCACAATAATCGTTACTTTCATCCTTGTTATCATTATTGATAAAATAGACTACTTAAATTTAGACACAATTTGATAAACATGTCCTAGGATCCATGCATACAATTTTTTTTTTTTAAATATTCCAAATATTTCAAATCTTTTTTTTTTTCATGGTTTGTCAATGCCAAATTAACAAAACTATAATTCAAACAAAATTTTGAAACAAACTTTAAAATCTGTTTTAAACAATTTGGTAGACTGAACTTTTGAAAAATCAAAATAAATATAAAACAAGTCTTTTTACTTAATAGTGCGAAAATTTAAGCATTTAAAGAAATAAAAACATAGAAAAAAAAATTCTTTCTTGGCGTTTTTCCGTTTCCGATCCATCATTCATAGCCTACACGCCCGTCCTCACCCTCCACCTATACCATGGTCCTTTTACCTTTATCTGTAACATGATTATAAACTAAGTAAGCAAAAGCTTAGTAAGTACACTTTCCTATCTCACAACATAAACATTTTATGAAAATCTTTATGAAACATTGTAAACATAATCATCATTAACATAATAGTGCACTTGGCACAGTTTTATATAGAACATATCTTTCATCATCATTATCCATATAAAAACTTCATTCATTTTATCTTTGGGGCCAAAGTGTTGCACCATAAACATCATCATCATAGGCGCGCCGTCATGAGAGGAGAGAGGTAGCTAATCCCAAACCAAAGATGACAAGTCCAACCTTCGGGACATCATAAACATAAACATAAACATAGGGTGTACAACACTTAATTAGGTTATACATATATATAGATATACTTTTAGCATACCTCATCATTGAAACATTTGTTAAACTTTCTTGTTGCAACAAGAGTTTTCATGAGAAAACAACATGTAAAACCAAACCTTAAAAATTATCATAAAACATATTCTTAAAACTTTTTCGTAAACTTTTATCATATTACAGGTGCGAATGTACTTACTTATCTTGTTTACTTACTAAACCTTAACTTGGGTGACGTCGCTGCGGTTCTCGGTGTGCTCGTCTTTTGGAGGGTTCATGTCAAACATTCATATTAACCATAAGTCATTTTCAATACTATTAGCAATATATAACATCTCATACTATCATAAAACATCACCTTATCACGTAATAATATCAAGAAGCACAAAATTACAATTTATGAACCTAGGGTATAATTCCAGAAGGTAGGCAGAATGACTTTTATTCACTTAAAAATTCATAATAATTTCATCTTAACTCCAAATCAGTCAAAACTAGTGGCATTAGAAACTACACTCAAAAAAAAAATAATTTCATATATTACACGCATATTTTGACAATAAATTTCATGAAGAAAAAGTCTTCAAAATTCAATCTAAATTTCTAGTCTGTTTAAAATTGTACAGCTTTTAAGGTCAATTTTGAAAAATCATAACTATTTAATGAGGACTCTGATTCAAGCGATTCAAAAGCCAAACGAAATTTTAAGATGTATAATATTCAGTAAAAATATAAGAAAAATATAAACAATGCAAATACAGAATAAAAAATTACTGAATTACGACGACTGTCAGGTGTTAGTATGAAAAGTAGACTTAAGGCAACAAAAATTCAATAATTAAAAAAATAAAATTACTTTAACCCTAAAATTTTTAAGACAACCTAATAACATATATATACAATACCACAAAAAGTCTCATTAGCAAATAAATTTGTTTAGCTATACAAATAGGTCACGTAAACAAGAAGTACCGAATTTACTAAATAGACAGCCATAAAACCTATCTTAAAGAAAATTCAAGAACTCATAAAATATTCATCAAATAACTACAAAATTATCCAGATCATAACTTAACATATGCATTAATATCTCTGTAAAATTTCGTTCAAATCAAAGGTCGTTTGCCTCTTAAACATGGACTATACTTTTGTGCAAAATACCCATCAGCAACAGTTTGGTGATGAGTGGCAGAGAAAGAAAATTTTATATCTCATCATAGAAAATTCCAAATAAAGTGAAATTCTGAGGAATATCACATAACACATACATAAACATCATACTAAAATTTCAGAGCAAACGGAAATTCGTAGACAAAGTTATAAGGGTCGGATCACAAAGAAAACAAAATTTCAGCAATAGTTTAGAATGAGTTTCTTACCTCCAAAACGATTCTTCTTAATTCTCTTGAATTATCTAAATGAAAACCCAATATTTCCTTCAATTGTCTGCAGAAAAATAAAAGAGGGAGAGAATTTTCTTTGGCTAGAAATTTAGAGAATGAAGGCTTTGGTGGCTTAAAGATATATTTATAGGTTTATGAGAGAGAAGGGATTAGATAAGTGTAAAAAACCCTAATCCTAATCTAATTTAATTTCCCTTTTTTTTTCTTTTTCTTTTCTTTTCTTTTTTTTTTCTCACGGCAATCTGGCGTTTCTTCTTCTTTTCTTATATACATAAGTTATATTAATATATATACAAACTTATAATAAAATATAAAATAATTATAATATATAATTACTTATATATAACAAAACTAATTACTTCCATAATCTAAAAATATTAATTTTCACATTATTCTCTTAGACATTTTATATTATCCAATTACTTAATGCCATTATAATAAAAATACTACATATGTAATTATCATAGCATTATAAATGTTATAAAAATAAGGAAATATGCAACAACATTCATGTCATCATAAAGAATATAACTGTAGGCATACATAACCCTAGAGCATAAAAAAAATTATAAATTTAGGGCAAGTTAAAAACTCTTTTAGAAAAAAAATTAGTTTAAACTTATCATCATTTTTGACACGAATATCCCGAGCACATCGATCCCACATGCCGTCACCTGTGACATTTCTTAATAAAAAGTTAATTTACTTAACATAAATAATAATAGAACTAAAACATCACATTCTAACGTTAAATTAACATAAGTGTCCATAGAA